>OZ010717.1:6322736-6346276 GCA_963932345.1 Ophion ventricosus
GTCGTAGAAGGTGTGGTCGTCGTAGAAGGTGTGGTGGCATGCCTGGCAAATCCAGTGAGTTCAAAAACTCTGTTGGATAACGCACTTGTCTCCGTTCCAATTGTCGTTGTTGATTTCGTTCAGCTCGTGCCTCTTGTGATTGAGATGCACGCAATCGCGACATGCTCACATGCACATTTTCGTTATCTTGTTGGATTTGTTCGTCTATTCTTTCTGCTCTACTATTTCGCATGTTTGTTGCTTTATTCGTTCGACGGCCCAAATGGGCCCCCTTGCGTCTTGCTGGCATTGTTCACTGTAATACACACACAAATAGACAAAATCGTTGTACTTACTGATGAAAAACGGTATACCGATAATGTATTTGTTCTTTTACTATTTTACCAACCTTTTTACAATCATAAAACACGTATTGTTCACTGTAATACACACACACAAATAGACAAAATTGTTGTACTTACTGATGAAAAACGGTATACCGATGATGTATTTGTTATTTTAGTATTTTACCAACCTTTTTACAATCATAAAACACGTATATATTTCTTATGAATTAAAATAAATCGTACAAAATTTTGCACGCACTGCGTTGTGATACATAACAAATGCAGAATGAAATGTCAAAATGATGCGACGCTTCTCGTTCGTTCATACAAAAATACTAAAATTGCGATTAAAAAATGGGAGGGTGGGGGTAGGAGGGTGAAAATTTGGGGTTATAGGTATTTTTTTATGCCAAATCGAAAAAAAAATACAAAAAAAAATTTTTGTCAAAAAGATTGAAAAAATTTTCTGGATAGGGACACCCTAATCACCTAGCGGTATGAAATATACTTTACGACCTATTCTCATACCTACCAAATATACATAAAAAATTTCATAAAAATCTGTCGAGCCGTTCGGAGGAGTGCGACCACAAACACCGTGACACGAGATTTTGATATATATATATATATACGAGTATATATATATATATATCTTCTTCTATCTATCTATCCATCTATCTTCTATCTTCTATATATATACAGGGTGAGGCACATAAAGTGTTACAGAGCAATAGCACTCAAACTATTGATCATATCCAAAAAATGTTTCAGACAAAAGTTTCAGTGTTTGAGAAGGCCGTCATACTGGACCACCCTATTTTTTTATCGGTGGATGCGCTGAAGCTACGTCAAGGTCAACTCCACTTTTTTAAATGGAACCATGTATTTTTTTTCGATGACATTATTACCGATTTTAAGACGAATTCGGCGACCTACAACACAAGGTCATTCTAGTCACGCAAAGTATGAAAATAGTCGAAAAATCGAAAAATATCGGAATAATCACTTTCAAAGGATCCACTAACCTTGGTTTGGGTTTACCTACAGAAGATGCTCGAAGTGATGACCCTCGACTTGTAGACACTTGTTTGATCGCTGTTTTCATTTCTTATGATACCAATGTTTCTTATCGGCAGCAAGTACGCATTTACTGTTGACATTTCAGTTAGTCACGAATTACCTTCTAATGTGAGTACATCGGATTGCGAAAATGAACTTTTTATGGGGTTTTGTCAAAGAACGCGTAATGGGGGTAGCACCCCCATTACGCCTGACGACATGAAAGAAAAAATACGCCGAGCATGTACCGAAATTACACCACAAATGTTGGCTGAAGTTAGACGGTCTTTTCATCAGCGAATTAACAAGTGCTTACAAGTCGAGGGTCATCACTTCGAGCATCTTCTGTAGGTGGTCCCAAACCAAGGTTAGTGGATCCTTTGAAAGTGATTATTCCGATATTTTTTGATTTTTCGACTATTTTCATATTTTGCGTGACTAGAATGACCTTGTGTTGTAGGTCGCTAAATTGGTCTTAAAATCGGTAATAATGTCATCGAAAACAAATACATGGTTCCATTTAAAACAGTGGAGTTGACCTTGACGTAGCTTCAGCGCCTCCACCGATAAAAAAATAGGGTGGTCCAGTATGACGGCCTTCTCGAACACGGAAACTTTTGTCTGAAACATTTACGGATATGATCAATAGTTTGAGTGCTGTTGCACTGTAACACTTGATGTGCCTCACCCTGTATATAAAAGGCAAAGTCCTGACTGACTGACTGACTCATCATCGCTCAGCCTAAACCGCTAAAGGTAGAATCGTGAAATTTGGGGAGGGTGTTGATTTTATATTAGAGGCATCGTTTAAGAAGGGATTTCTCGAAATTCAATCCCTAAGGGGGCGAAAGGGGGTGGCAAAATTTGTCTGGGACATAATATTTTTATGGTTGAATTTATTTGAAACTTGGTATTAATGCTCTTTGATACAATTAATAAAACACCTATTTCGGCGTTTTTCAAAATTCAGCCCTTAAGGTGGTGAAAGGAGGTGACAAAGTTTGTATGGGAAATAATATTTTTATGGTCAGATTTTCTTAAAACTTGGTATTAATGCTGTTTAACACAATTAATAAAACACGTACATCGGTGTTTTTCAAAGTTCAACCCTCCCCGGTCACCCGGGGTCACAATGAGCCCGAGCGCAACTTCAAGCCAAAATCACTATAAGTTGTTAGCAGCCAGTTTTTATAATAAATCGCTCATTTTTCATGATTATCGTTCTTTATTTCACTCCGAAATGGCTCTTTAGATATGTAAGAATAAATACCATTTTTGAAACACCCACTATAGAGCTATTTTTATCCTGAAACTATCTTATCTTGAGAGTATCACCGTGAAATTTTATGAAAAAAAATTGAAAATTGCAAGAGTTATGATTTTTTGCAGTAAAAAAAGGGCTTTACGCATTGAGCCCTTGCTGATTTTTTTCCGGCATTTATACAATTCTATTATAATGTAATACCGAGGATCCCATATTCAAGAATATTCAAATATCCTTAATTTTTATGAGTCATTCGATACAATACGGTCAACGCGGTAAACGTTTAAACATGGCTGGGGTCATTGCGACCCCCCCCCCCCCCCCCCCGCCCCTCGTGACCATCGTGTATAGCCAGAGCGTATGACCGCGAAGGGTCAAGTTATTTCTTTTTCGGAGGGCCGTACTTTCTGAGCGCATAAACCAGAGCCCTATTGAATCATTAGTAAATAACAGTGGCACTTAACGAAAATAAGTTGCAATCAATTATTATACCCACCGATGAACTAGAATGAAAACATTCGCATAAATTTTGTACATTTAAACATTTTTATATGTTTGTGAGAAGTCGCAGTTACGAAAATTCTTCTTTTGGTCGCATTTGTCTAAGTTTTATCATTAATATTTTCTTCAAACATTTGGCGACCCCCTGTTTTTATTGTCGTTACAGAATCTTTAGAATTTTTTACATGCTTGGAGCAATTTATAACAGAGATCTAGAATTACTTAGTATATAAATTATCAATTAGAAATATGGCCAGCATGTCATCTCCATAGAGTGCTGCATAAATAAATTAGACAATTTTCGAGGTCGTAATTTTTTGTTACTCCGGTGCTCCGGTAACTTGGCTTCAAATTTTACCAGTATATTGGAAAGTGGTATACAAAGAAGTGCTGTATTAAGGTCTAGCTTTCTGTCCGCAGCTTTTTTTTTCGTACATTAGGTATGGCACTGTTTGTACAGTTTGTTGGTTTATGAATGAACAATAATGGACGCAACAACATATCGATGGACGTATGACATCGATTAAAATGAAAAAAAAAAACTGTTCAAATCTTATAGTTTCCGCGAGCGAAGCCGCGGGCAGACAGCTAGTATATATATATATTACAGTACTGGACAAAAAAAGTACGCACTAGTCGAAATTTCTTACCGCACTAAAATTCACATAGTGGACTCAAAAATAAAGGTAATTTCCCAAGTGGCGTTTTAAAGAGGACAAGTTTACCTTATTTTGTTTTTTTTAGAAAATTGTCTGCGTTTTTTTTCGCCCCGGTGCGCACTTTTGAACGTGGCTATTTTTCGGCTATTTTTTGGCCGTCGAAAATTAACTGCAAAATTGTGGAAAATGTTTTCCTCGGTTTTTTCCATGGGAAACTTAAAAAGAATATCAAAACCGACATTTTTATTTTTTTAGAAAGTCTCGTACGATTTTTTTTCGCCTTAGTATTGCATTTTTAGCCAAAAAAGACATGTTTTAGAAGAAAAGGCGTCATCGAAGAACTATAGGGTTTCAGGGTAAATGTCAAGAGGGTAAAAAGCTGCATGGGTTCACAATGGAGTGGCTAGAATTTCTTCAGAATTTTTCTTGGAAATTTTTTTTTACCATTTTTGGGTAGAACTTTGATCGGAGAGGCTCCATTTGGGAATTATGGGGTCTAGGACAATTAAGAAAGGAGATTTGTTTACATTTTCATTTTTAATGAACTTCAATTTTTCTAGATGTTTTTTTTTATTTGTGAAAATTTAAATTAAAAAATTCTAAAAAAATTGTTGTTAATTAAAAATAAATATGTAAACAAATTTCCTTTCTCAATATATTGTCCTAGACTCCATAATTCCCAAGTGGAGCCTCTCCACTCATCAAAGTTTTAACCAAAAATGGTGAAAAAAAAAATTTCAAAAAAAAATTCTGAAAAAATTCTATCCACTCCAGTGTGAATCCATGCAACTTTTTACCCTCTTGACATTTCCTCTGAAATCCTATAGTTCTTCGATGACGCCTTTTTTTCTGAAACATGTCTTTTTTAGCTAAAAATGCAATTCTGGGGCGAAAAAAAATTGTACAAGACTTTCTAAAAAACAGAAATGTAGGTTTTGATATCTTTTTTAAGTTGACCATGGAAAAAATCAAGGACAAAATTTTCTACAAACTTTGCAGTTAATTTTCGACGGCCAAAAAATATCCGAAAAATGGCCACGGTTCAAAAGTGCGCACCGGGGCGAAAAAAAATCGTAGAGAATTTTCTAAAAAAGCAAATCAAAGGTAAACTTGTCCTCTTTAAAACGCCACTTAGGAAATTCAATTATCTTTATTTTTGAGTTCGCTATGTAAATTTTAGTGCGGTAAGAAATTTCGATTAGTGCGTATCTTTTTTTTGTCCAGTACTGTAATATATATATATATATATATATATATATATATATATATATATATATATATATATATATATATATATATATTGTAATATAAAAAAGCAGCCTGTTTCTCATGCCTCCATACATATTGACCGCTGGCAAAAACCGAACATTTTTGGGGCATTTGGTATACGAAAACTTTTTGAATACTAAAAATGAAACAAGGTGTTTCATTAAGATAGTTGTATATATTATTCTCGTTGGAGCTGTGGTATAATATTTATAAAACTATAATTTCGGACTACGAAAAAAGAAAACATTTCGACATATCATTGCAGGCAATCAATTGGATTTGAATGATCTAAAGAAAAACAGCACTGTTTTAAATGATTGTAGAAATCCACTCACGAGAATAGTGACTTTCAATTTGCTATTGCGATCCCTTGTTTTCTAGCCCCCCTGCCTCTCCTGCTGCCCTCCCTGTTTCTCTACGATAGTGTTCTTTTTATCGAGTTCTCTAGATAGATGCGGCTAATAATTATTAATTTATTGACAGGTAAGATCGGTGTATTTCGTTGAGGCGAAACTCCCGGATGCGGTTGGGAAGAGTTATCGAGCAATTTCTCCACGGTATCCTACACTCTTTCTCTCTTCGGTACGCTCAGCGTCGTATTAGCAAGCTCCAGAGGGGCTGTATCGAGTCTACTCTCATTGTCTCGAGGGGTTTCGTTCTCTCTCTTTCTTTCTCTCATTGTGTTGTTACGTGAGTTACCATTGAGTTTTCTCAACACCGCGGGAGAAAGGGAGAGCGGCGTCAATGTTAACATTTACGGCTAAGATGAGAGAAAGAGAGAGAGAGAGAGAGAGAGAGAGAGAGAGAGAGAGAGAGAGAGAGAGAGAGAGATGAGAGAGAGAGATGAGAGAGAGAGAGAGAGAGAGAGAGGAGAGAGAGAGAGGAGAGAGAGAGAGAGAGAGAGAATGGTCGAGGAGTAAGGAGTAACGTAGAGGACTAACCGAGTTTCTGTAATTAACGCTCTATACGAACGCGTATCCCTCTTCTCGCTATGATAAATCAACGTCGAGTTGAACGAGGTAGTGCGATAGCAAGAGAGAGCGAGAGAGAGAGCGAGAGAGAGAGAGGAGAGAGAGAGAGAGAGAGAGAGAGCGAGTTTGAGGAACGACTCCAATCCCAATGAAGCTTGTAGCCATCTCTCTCATTCAAAGTCCCCATCCCTCCTCCCACACACATACATAAACACATTCAGCGTCCTTGTCTTTCCCTCGAAGGTGTTGGTGCACTCGTCAAGACGTATAGCGTTGTCACTATCGATGGAAATTCACGACCGAGACGAAGGGGCAGAATTAATGCTGACGAGACAATAGGGGGTAGTACATTGTGGAACGTCCATAAATAAATTTTCAATTACCCACCCTCGGAAAACAGCCCTTCATGAATAACTTTTCAATTTGGTGCAATGATAAAAGGGAGACTTGAAACAGTTGTCTCCTCGGAACCGGTTGTGCTTTTGACGGCGCGTAGTTACTATTCGATTTTAATTGTTTTCACTATTGAAAGGTGGCAGCAAATGAGCGTTGGTGCGGTGATCGTTTTACCGGAACGTATTTACCAAAGACCATTTTTCACACATTTTTGATTGATTCATTAATTTTTTTTATTCACTTTTTATTTCGAATGCTCGTTAGCTTGTCCTTTCGACTTTTGCAATCCAATCGCTTCCACATTGCCTCTACTCTTGTAATTTCCCTTTTGCCAGTTCCGTAATTCTACCCGCACTCTTTCCTAATACACTACCGTACAGGTGCAGGAGGGCACAGGGAAACTGGGACAACGGCCCCGACAGGGGCGATTTTTATGGAATTTTAGTTGCGCCTGCCATCGGATATTTTTCTCTTGTCAGATATTGCTACGGTCCACCGGCCAGCGCCGGCAGTGATTTAATTTAATCTCTAATTGATTTCCATTAACTGAGAACAATAGTTTTACTTTGCACAGTTGAGCAGATACACGTACGGGATCTTATTGTCGTATTTCTTGGCTCAATCGTACCTAGGGACGTTTTTACCTACAGTAGCTTCTGGAAATATTGGATTTTCATAAAGAGTCCTTTGCAGTGTGTTGCCAATACTTTTCGTCAATAAACGTGAACTAGGTTCAAAAGTGCATTGGCGGCAGTTGCTCGCGATAGTTTTCCAAGTTTCTCAATATTTATACTCAACAACACTTATCTAAATAGTTTTTCAATACTTCGAAACTAATATTTTTCTACAAGGAAAATACGAAAACGTAGTGCAATATTAGCACGAAAATGCGGAAAGAAAGGGCGAAAGATTGGTAGGAAACGACAAAATTTCGTTGAGCTTTCCGTAAAAAGTCTAAGCTACGATTGCATTATTTCTCGTATAAAACGATAAGGACGGATAGAAATGGTGGAGGAGAGTAGAGAGGCACAAATACAACTGTAGAGAAAAAAAAATCGTACTAAATTTCGAAAGTGAAATGAATCAAAGAAAAAGCTCACCAACTTGGTTTTTAATTTTTTTACTATCAATTTTTATTTCAATTACATACACTGATCCCATAGACGATCAGAGAGGGTGAGGCGTTGATTGATTTGGTGCTTAAGGGAGACACGAGCAGCAACATTGCCCTCCCAATCGATCCATCACCACGAAAGTCTTCCTCACCCACCACCCAACTACCCTCTTTCTGCTTCACTTTTACCCATGCATGTAAATACAAATCCGCGTCTACATGTATGTTCATTCGTATCGAGGGCTTAAGCTCAGAAGGGCGCAATCGTGATAATTCAATGGAACAGGTCAGGGCCTACTTCCGTATTTGCCAGCAAATGTGTGTGTTTGTACTCGCGGTTGACGAGCTAGAAATTCTGTTCACGAGACTCGTACATTCTGTTCGTGGTTTTTCCTCATTGTAGCGATAACTTATAAAAGGAAGTAAAGGAGAGGGTTCATTGTTCTTCCGGTATTTGTTTTTTTTTGTCATGCCTCTCCACTTTTTGTTTTTTCTTTAGTTTTTAGACTTTCCGTAGTCGCAATAAGTCACAGCTACTTCCGGGTTGTTTGGTCGGAAAAATAAAAACTATTATTGCAATCTTCGTTTCGCTATTGGATGGCAATAGTTTAGATATTCGTGAGATTCGTGAAATAGGAGTCCGATAATAATTAATCGTGAGAAAAAAAATTACACCACTAGAATTTTCCTGCACAGATATCGTGTCTGCACAAATTCGTGGAAGGTTTTTTAACATCGAATAAATTTGAGTTCAAGTCTCGCTCCGCTCTAATGCCGTCCGGAATTATGATAACGATAAGAAAGTATCAGATGGAGAAAATCGATTTGCAGCTTTATCGGAGAATACGTAGAACAGAATTCATATTTTTATTATTGGAAATGCATTCATGAGCTGTTTATCGCATTAGCAAAATATAGCCAGTTTTAAGTGACGAATGAGGATTTCTCTTGACGTTCGTAGAGTATATTCTTTCCTGCCTTTTTGACATAACTTGTTTGAGAAAATCTTGCTTCAAAAAAATGTCTCCCCTAGCTGGAATACTGAAAACAATAATGAGTATAAAAATAGTCTGAAGGAGAAAATCGATTGAGAGGCATATCGATAAATTCGTAGGACCGAAATAATATTTATCCATTGAAAATTTATCTGCATACAAGTTGTATGTTTTTCCCATAAGCGAACAAACCAAAACGAACCGAAGCAATATAAATTTAGACAAAGTACAAATAATTGAGTATCTCCATTTGCGCTCAAAATTTTTTTCACCTCTTTTGATGTGACTTATATCAAAAAGCCTTGAATTCGAAAAATGTCACCTGCCAATACGACGTTATGATTTGTATTTAGAAAATGATATTTGATTCCGCTGCGAGTATTTGGTTCCACATTTTTCGCCCAATACCGTTAGCTATTTTCAACCGGATCCCTTAATCGATATTACGATCGCTGTTCATGTTCGATAGGTCTCTTTCTCTCCCTCTCTCTCTCTCTCTCTCTCTCTCTCTCTCTCTCTCCTTGTATGGAGAGTATGACTGCTTAAGCGGGACAAATCCCCTAGTTTGTAGTTTATAGACACAGTTTATATCTTAGGTTAATTCTAGTCATAGGTTTAGGATAAGAATTATATAAATGGTAAGCCGAACTGTTGACATTGCCTGTATAATATTCTGCACGGTGCTCTTAGGGGAATATTGTCCCAGAGCACGAAATAAACACAGATTCTCTCTCTCTCTCTCCCCTCGTACGTTCTCTTTCTCTCAGGCTATACGCGATGCTATAGACGTGATAGAGTTTCGCTAAGCTCTGTATACCGTACTCGGCGTACTGTATCGTACCGTAATACAGCGTATTATTGTCGCTTGATGTGGACAGCTCGATCCCAAATCGCATTAGCCATCACGTACACCACGTAACCATATCGGGGGTAATCCATGCAAAAATCATACATCGTATATTTGATCATACTCATGCGGTGGAGTAGAGCGTATTATTTTATCATTAATAAAACACGATTATTATAATGAGCAGCTTTATTATTTTTCAAATTTATAATATTCTTTGGCATACGATTGCCAGGTTTTCAAGGGTCCTTTTTGATTTTCGTCTCAGGCTTGTTACTTTATTCTTTATTATAATGAGCAGCTTTATTATTTTTCAAATTTATAATATTCTTTGGCATACGATTGCCAGGTTTTCAAGCGTCCTTTTTGATTTTCGTCTCAGGCTTGTTACTTTATTACTTCTAGTTCCTCAAAAAACTCCGGAGTGTTAACGATACTCTTTTCCAATGCAATGCCACATCGTATTGTCACGATGGCACGAGGAAACTGTGAAAAACCTACGCCGATGGAGGCGGGTTTTGCTGAGTTTCGGTTGCTACCATCTGGAATTCGGTAAACTCTCGCTCGGTAGTCGGAGCCGCAGGCCACTGCGAGACGGTCATCCATCCATGTATTGGCCCGGACCAATGGTACTTGATATGGGAATTCGTGGACCGATCATCCGGTCGGTATTAAGGCATCAGTCTCCATCTATTGCACATATTTTCAAGATTTTCGTTTAATAATAACATTTATCTCCATATTTTAATGTTTTATACATAAAAATAGAAGTTTCAAAGTACAAGAAAAAATTTGGTAAATATTCGGAAGTGTCACTCCTGTCAGAATCGAGCTGATTTTTTTTTGTGTGGTTTTTTTACAGTTAAAAAACATCATATTCAATATTATTATGGCAGCGCATCAACACAAAACAATGTCGTTCTACGCACCCCACGATTCTACGCACCCATCCGCGGTGCCCTCCACCCACCCCAGTGTTCTACACACTCTGCGATTCCCCACACCCATCCGAGGTGACCTGCGCCCACCCCTGTGTTCTACGCACCCCACGATTCTACGCACCCATCCGAGGTGCCCTCCGCCGACCCCAGTGTTCTACGCACCCCACGATTCCACGATTCGCGGCCTCGATGCTAAAGTATAGAATTACCCTCTTGGTAATTGTTTTTGTTGATGCGCTGCCATAATAATATGAAATATGATGTTTTTTTAACTGTAAGAAACCGCACAAAAAAAATCAGCTCGATTCTGACAGGAGTGACACTTCCGAATATTTACCAAAAATTTAAAGGAGCATCTGAAAACAACAAGTTGAGTATTTTATTATAAAGTGGAGTTGCAGTTATGACCCCTACTGAAAACTTTCCCTCTCTGATAAAAAGAAAATAAAATGGCGCACTTTTGAATTTATGGACTGTTTTTTACAACTTAAATTCTTTAAAAATAGGATTAAATATTAATGAATATTTATACCGTTAGTAGGGGTCGAAGAGATAAACGCATAGAATAATCCCTGTAAATTTGAGCCTAATCGTTGCAATAGTTTTTCCATAATCAACGTTTTTCGACAAGGTCGGAAAACGCTGTTGTGAGAAAAACGCGTTTAAAGTTTCACTTGTAAAAATGTACATAAAACTTTTTAAAAAGCCCCTTACCCTCAATTAGCGATGCCTGGTCCATCCATTATTCCTTCAGCTTCTTCAAAAGCTTCACTTTCTTGGAATTTTTGGTTTCGGATCTCTGTTCTGCGAGCGTTGGACCCTCGACACGGGGGTTGCGCGCAGAGACGCTTCTATTGTATCACTCTTTTTAGCCTCTTGTCGGTTATTCCGACCTAATAACGTTCTCTACCGTATTTCTATAGGTATGTAGTATACGAAACTGATGTTTTTATAAAATCGAAAATTACTGAAAAATAGATTGATACTAATCCCTTAAGGGAGGAAATACATGTAGTCGCATAAAAAATAGAATTTTCTTTTTACGTAAAATGTTAGTTAAATATCTCAAGATTACAGTGATAAAATAACTAATCAGCCAGTAAGTCACTGAAATCATTCAAACTTTAAACACGTTTTCATAAAACTACATTTTTTAAGTTTGTGGGAAACATAACTTCAAAACGAGTAGACCGATCGTGCTAAAATTGTACCCACGACTCAATAACAATTTTATCTTGAAATTATACCTGCTTGTTTATGAAAATTGCTTTTAAAATAAATTTTTCTATTGCAAAAAAAGACCGAAAATATTGTGTAAAATTCCAGATTTCGATTTTGAAGTGTCCCATTTCTTCAATTTTCAACTTTTTGAATGTTCCTTAGGTATAAGTTCAGCATTTGGGTGTTGAAATACTAAAAGTTCTTGGCTCACATTTTTCAGATCAATATTAAAGTCGTTTGATTTCCCACAAACGGACAACAGCCGTCAAAAGGTTCCTGCAAGACCACGCCATAACGCCGCCATTTTGCAATATTTATTAATGATAAAAATGATTCAAACAGTTTAATTATGTACTAAATTGTACCTAAAGTTTCATAAATGTAAAACGTGTTGTTCCTTTGCGAAAAAAAATCATCAAAATTGGCTATTTTTTCATCTTTCTATATGTATTTTACCCCTTAATAATTTTTCTGATTAGTTACGGTGATTTTGATCAGGAAGGGGCACAAGTACTTATCAAAAGTAATAGAATGTTTCGTAAATCTCGAAGAAGATTGACCATATTGGAGAGAGCGCACGTTTTACCATAGACGAAAGACGCCGTAGACAATAATAAATTTGCATGACGTCCGCCTGTTCTGTTGCAGTTAATAGCAAGCCCAGTATTTCTTGATTCCAGCCTCCCTCTTAAATTCGCAAGGCAACTAGTCCATATTCTCGAAGTGAACGAGCCCGAGGGTGCATGACTCGGAAAGCGCCCTCCCGTTAATTCTCCATCTTACATCTCTCTCTCTCTCTCTCTCTCTCTCTCTCTCTCTCTCTCTCTCTCTCTCTCTCTCTCTCCCTTTTCTCTCCGTGTCTCGTCGTCCCATATAAAGTCCTTGGAGTGGTAGAGAGCGCAGTGGTCACGAATTATCCTCTCGATTATCCTCGCGTTCAACCTCGAAATATTCCAGTCTTTGAAGCGTGAGGAGGTCGAGGAGGTGAAGGAGGAAGAGGGCGGAGACGGTGAACGTCTTGGTCTAGTTCCCTCTTCGCTCCTTAATCATCCCCCACCCACTTTGGCCATTGCATCGCGTTCGCCGCCCTTTCTACCCCTTAATGCTATCCCTCTCGTGCTGTACTCGCCGCTATGGTTGCGAGATATCCCATCACCTTTTATGCCGTTTCATGCTAAGTTGCCCTCTCCGTGGAAGAGAAGGAAAGAGAGGAGGGAACAAGAGAGACAGAGAGAAAGAGAGAAGCGATGGGAGAAAGGGAGAAAGGGAAAGAGATAGAAAATACGTACACGATTTGCAACGAGAATGGCCGGACCTCGAATAACTTATGGCCCATTAGAGCGTTATACATCCGTGAACTTGTCGGGACATTGAGATGAGTCACGGGCCCTCTTTTTTCCCCGCATATATATACATGGGGACAAGTATTTTCGAAGACATACAACTTTGAGGACTTATGTAAATTCCAAGTCATCAAAGTCCCCTTTACGTAAAAGTATGAATATCTCTTTAAGGGTCATTCGAAAAAGCGTGCTCTTTTAATGACTCGTTTGAAGGAAAATTCAAAACTGGCCTCAAAACAGCCATCCGTGCTAACAGCTAACATTCTACAGAAATAACGGGTTCCTTCACCCAAACACATATACCCTTACTTATCGGCTCCTTTTTTACTCATCTCTACTCCCCCTTCTTATCGTTAATCATTCTCGTGTTCGTTGCTCTCCTGCATGTCTCCATGCCCTCACTTCCATCCCTATTCCGAATCCACCGTGATGATGTAACACGAAATTGTTCGATTATTGAATTCAACGTATTATCACAGCTAACCTCACCCTGCCTCTCTGCTTGTGCCCCTATCGCGATCATTACGAATCGTACGTGCTCGAACAAAGGATCACGTTGAATGTGAGCGAGGTAAACGAGGTGCTAAAACTAGACGGTGATAAAGAAAGAGACGAAGAGGGTGAGAGAGAGAGAGAGAGAGAGAGAGAGGAGAGATTTTCATTGAAATCCCTTGCGGTAGTACCTCTTATCGGGGCTAAACTTAACGAGATGATTCTGTGAGTCGAATACTCCACATATGTAGGCATATATATCGATTTAGTCAGCCGACTAATTATCCTTTATCTCAGCCGTGTCAATTTGCACAAGGGGTTATTATAATGTACTATATGGTAAGGCGCGGATACAATGTACTATTAGAGGTATATTCACGTACATACGAACGCCGGACCCTAAAACAAGCTACGTGTCTATCTTAAACTACCTCATTTCAGTAGATATTGAAAGAAACATTTCAATGTCGAGGTCGGCGTCCTAAGTCTCGTATATAAGCTTTTGGACCAAGCGGCAACATCATTTTAGCAAAGTCGTTTATTTTTATTAATTTTTATCGTCTGCTTTTATTAGCTTAACAACTTAATCATTCACTCAGCAAACATTATAGATTGGGAAAGGATATTTTAAATTGTTTTATTTCAAATTAACAAATGCCAATATCTTGAAGCGTTATATGACTGCTTGGGCGAGCTTTTGTTCCCTAAAGTACTGGAAAACACGAAATCTCGTCGTCAAATTACCTCAGTAAGCACGCAGCTTACTTCCCTTTCTATCTCTACATATATATATATAACTGTATCGTCCGCCTCTTGCACAATTGTTTGGATGGCGGAGCATTTCCAACGGTTCTTATGTACGAACTGGGTCCAACTTCACCCCGGTCATATACCGACACGAAATATCAGGAATCAACGAGTTAGCTAGGAACTTTAGCTACTCCCGCATATCGGTTTTTTTACGTATATATGTGTATATATATATATATATATATATATATATAATATATACATCAATGGCGGCAACCAATTCCGATCGGAAATGGTCCCGAAGTACGGGATAACTTAACCTGGGACAACATAGAGATGAGAACGCCACGAAGTCATGTATATGTACATGTGAATTATACATAGACTTAATGCAGTTGTGTCAGGATACATAGTCCAGGAAAGTTTGGCTAAGCGAAGGAACAGCAAACAATGGCCTATTGGACCTTCTGGATATCAAAGGAAGAGGGACTTTGAGCAGACAACGTTGCAAACCCCTTCGCTGACTATTACATGCATTATTCGATACTCGTATTTACATGGTGCATTGTTCGTTCGATGTTCGCAAAACTCGTGATAATCGACAAAGTTGTTCTGTACAATGACTCGTATCGAAGCATTCGCGGTTGTTCGAAACTCAGTTAAAATCGTATTATTTGTGCTTCACAATTCTTTTCAAAGGAAAACACGATAGCCAAATTTTATAGTTGATTGGATTGCGCGAAATAGAAGAGAGCGCAGGATTATCGGTCAATCCTGTTTTTATAGCCTGGATTTTAGTCAGGTTATATGTGCTTTCTCGGAGCGAGAATATAATTAAAATGTCTTCTTTTAACAGACCGCTATTCCATCTTGTTGGGGGAAAAAAAACAACAATGTGCTTTCAACGTTAATTAGGATGATGGAATTTCATAGGGGGAAATTCTTCCGCACGGGTGATATTAGAATACTTTCCAATTATTGGACTCGACTGATTGTGTTTTTCGACTCTTGGCGTGTTTACAGCGTACAATCGAGAGCCCTTGGATTTTAGTCAATTTTCCGAAGCGCGCAATGAGCGAATACAAAGCTGATAAATTCCATAGTAACTAAGTACTGTATTGTCCAAAGCTCGATACATTTTTTTTTCACTCAACCCAGATAGACAGTCATGATTATCACGGCGTGCATACAATTGATGAAGCAAATTTTACAGCATATTGACTACATGTTGTGATGCAAAGCCATGAATTCATTTAGTATCCTGCATTTACAAAACATTTTGATCTTGATATGTCGTTTACAAATGCATCGTGCGTTTAGAGCACGTCGAACTCATATCGTTGTGCTCAAGCGTCCGCAATTAATATCCGCAAATTTTACGTCATATTGAAGTCATGTGTAGACATTTTGGTGTGTACTCACTATGGTAACATCAATTGTTCTCATGAATTGTACTTAACATGAACGCAATTTCGTTTACGTTGGTGAATACATTTCATGAGCTCGTTCAATACCTTGGATTTGAGATACATCGTGACTTAAATTTGTCGTTTCGAAATGCATCATCCATTGACTACAAGATGAACTCATAAGAGGGCAAATTTAAATTCTGCAATGAATATTTGCAGATAGACGTCATATCGTAGTCATCCAATGATTTTTGTTGGTGTATTCACTGGGTTAGCACTGGTAGTAGACATGCCACGCAAGCAATATGACGGCGATATGCATATTTCTCAGTGATACACCCCATGAGCGCAATATGCCGGCAAAATGCGTGTTTCTCAGTGATACATTCTATGACGGCGATATGCATGTTCTCAGTGATACATGCGATCAGCACAATATGACGGCAATATGCATATTTCTCCGTGATACATTCGATGAGCGCAATATGACGGCGATATGCATGTTTTTCAGTAATAGTTCCTATGTGCGCTACACAACGGCGGTAGTAAGTACGATATAATGAAATAAAATTTCAATAACAATGAATTCCTAAGAATTTGTTTTTTTTTTAAATTCAAATGGATGTATTGTGCCTTCTTGAAAAATTGAACATTTTTTCATCATTCCTTTTAATGCATCTGGATGGCTTTCTTACATCACTAAAATATTTAGCAAGGACACGAGGTATTCATGTTATATGATACATGTAATAATAAGTGCAGTCATTCGTTTATTTTTATTATCATCAAAAGCCTTGAAGTCGTAAAACTATAGAAAGAATACGTAAAATCGTGTGTGATTTTTACTGCCTAAATGGGCAAAAAAAAATTCAGTAGTCAAAAAGAATTAATTTTCGTTGCATTGCAACAATGCAAACTTCAACGTTTCCCACTTATTGACATTGTTTAAAATGCTAAAAGTAAGGAGCGAAAAAAAGGAAATTTACACAAGTTATAGGATGGTTAGGTAGGTAGCGCGCTCAGCTCTAGAATTAGAAGACGTAGGTTCGAAACCGAGGCTGGACAAAAACTTTAATGAGGCAGAACACTCTTTAATCCAATTATTATATATGTAGCAATATAAGTAAAGCATATGGAAACGAAAAATACTACCAGAAATTTTTTTTTATTCATAATTTGTAGACTTATTAATTTGTTCATTTCAGGCACAGATCCGGCAGCCTGTACAGTACCGTAGTACGGGTTACGCCCTCTAGCGTCCATATAAGCACAACAATTGTATCATGTCATGACGCCAATATGAGCTTCATATGAGCACTACAATTTTGTCACGCCGTGACACCCATATGAGCTCCAAATGAGCACAACGTAGTTGCGTCACGCCGTGACGCCCATATGAGCACTAAAATTTCTTCACGTCGTGACGCTCATATGAGCTCCATATGAATACAACATTTACGTCATCCTGTGACACCAATATGAACCCCATATGCACTCCCTTATTGTTGAATATTCGTGATCCGATTTTGATAGTGCTGATGAACTCATTGTATGCATACTCGCGTGAGAACAACTTTGCTTCAATTGGATGTATTATCATGAATCGTCATGTGATGCAAATATGACCTGAAGGTGAGCACTCATAAGCGACACATAGCTGTGTTAATTTCTATGCATCATAGATAATGCCCATATGATGCCAATATGAGCTAAATGTGTCTATCTGGGTGTTTTTTTTTCCCGCCATTATGACTGATTTTAGACAGAAGATTGACATAATTGCGTGTCACTTTATTTATGGAATGAACGAGGATACGCTCTTAAACGATTCTGACGAACTCAATTAGCCAGTTAAAGTGACTACATGCTTAAAAAGTTTCTGTAGAGTTAGTCAATCGCATTATTGTACTTCTAACCAATTCCTACCTGTCAATTGACGTCCACAATTTAATTGCCTACGACACGCTCGAGTAGTCAATTATTTATCGCTGCAAGCGAATCGGGGTAGTCGCTATAATGCTTGTTGAATTTTTTTTACTCGACGAAATTCATAGGAACGTTGTACACGATCTATTCGGAAAGTGGTGATGCTCATTATTTTCGAATGCCGTAGTAAAAAAAAGAAACCAGTCAATATTATGTCTTTTATAGCAAGGTCCGTTAAGCAACGATTCTTCCACTCGTTGACACAACAAATGAAATCGTCTTCTGTTAGGTTGTTGAGCGTGCCCGTCACAGCTGTCCAGATCACGTCAGTGGCCTCGTTTCCTCGTCAAGTGTGATCTCAATTTTGGGAATAAAAAGGAATTGCAAGGAACCGTGCTATGCGGAGGGTGAGAGAGAACCATGATTGATCCAAGTTCTAAGTTCGCATGCATTTGGAGTGCAGTGTGGATCGAGATTTGGTAGGGTCTTGCAATTTACCCGAAATCCTAATGGCTGTGACTCAACCTAGCAATCCCCGTCTGACCATCCGTAGGGCCGTTCTATTTTTGGTCTCATTACTTTTCGGACAAACCTCGTGTATCCAATTTTCGGAAATATGTCACGCGATTGGAGGGAGAATATCGCTGAGAGGCCTTATTGCGCGAATCATTCGGAGAACAAATAGGGAAGGTAGTATTTGGTCTGCGCAATGAAAGGGTGGCCAATATTTAATACGGTCGGGTCTTTGTATATCAGCGGGTGTTGATTCGTTAGTGTATCTTGATGGCACTTCACAGGAGTCAACAGGAATCCCAATAAAGAGAGAGGGAGAGATAGTGAGGGAGAGCTGACTACTGTACAGTTAGGCTCTGCTATCGAGAATGCAATATTGGGGGTTGGATAACGGTCATCCCAGTTTCTCGTGAAACGGGCCATCACTTCCTCATACAAATGATACAGTTATGAACCTGTCGTACGGTATGTTCCACTGCAACTTATCCATTCCCTACCCTAGATATATTTTTTATGTCAATTGACGAGTACCGTGCATACAGCTCTGTAGAATTTTTTGCTTTCGTGCCTGGTATAGTAAGGCCCCAAATTAATCCCTAATTAATCGAAGGAAATATATACGTCCTCGATTCACCCAGAAAATGCTTTATTTTCGTATATATTATTCATATGAAATGAAAACCCTGTTTGAACGACTCGTTATATTCGAGAGAATGTCCAGTTACTTCGACCACTCAATTTTTTATTAGAGTGTAACGTAATTTACACGCGAAAAGTATCTAATTTGAAGAAATTGACAGGCCACTGCTCGACTATCGATTGATACGAGTCCAGTCATGAAAATTTATAGGCTTCAACGGACGTAACGTGCATTATTAACATGGCTGGAGAACATGACCTGTCGTTCGAACGAAAAATGAACTCGAACATATTTTACGATCTCTGCAGCAATTGAAGATCGAAATACTCGTCAAAGCCGAGCACTCGCCTCGGCGAATGGAAGTGGTCGGGGGAGGTGGGGGTTATATATTTCATCATGATTTCTAGTGTCCTGTTCCCAAGTAATTGATTGAATTTTTCACAGCTTCGACTCGATTCGATTATTTTGAAAACAAAATGTATGTTTCTTTTCCATCGACCATCCAATATACCTTTGGATGATCGAAAAACAAGGTTTTTTTGGGATTTTTTCTCTCGAAAATACCAATAAAGCAATTATAATGAGGTTTGGAGGATTTATTTTACATACCTGTAGGTGCTTAAATCAATTTTTCATTTTCTAAAAAATACAAAATGGCGGCCCAGTCGCCAGTAGAAAGAGAACGCCTTTTTTTAGGAGAGGAGAGGCACTCACTGGAGAGGCACATGAGTAAGTAAAACAATTTTTAAAATTTTCTCGGAATCTACATGAGGTTCGCTACCGAAGTACACACGATTATAACTAAATATCGATTCGTGCAAATTTGGCGCCATTTTGAAAAAACGTCGCATTTTCCGACTAAAAAAAACGGCCTTAATTTGCTTATAAAAACCGTAATTGATAATCGATCGTAAAACTCGTGCATACTTCACTAGAAAATCTATCTAAGAAGCTATAGTTGAAATTTGGAGTCAATCAGTTGAAAACTGAAGGTGGTACGAGTACGCCCGATTTTGAAAATATGATTTAAAGAAAAACGCGGTAAAAATTTTAAAACGATCGGCGGAATATTTATAAACATTTTTTTCCTTGGGATGAGTATACATCATCCCGAGCAGAAATTTGTTCAGGGTGAAATCCGGACCGGATCAGGCTGCCACAATAGCAAATCCGGGCCGGATCAGGCAAATTTAGTCCGGCCCTGATCAGGGATGTAACGCTTTTGCAAATTCAGGTCCGGATCAGGCACCTTATCAGGCTTTGATCAGGCGCTTTATCAGGCCCGGATCAGGCACCTTACCAGGCTCGGATTAGGCACTATATCTGGCTCGGATCAAGCAACTTATCTGGCCCGGATCAGGTGCCTCATCCTGCCTGAGACATGCGTGTCATCTGGCTCAATCATTTGATTAATTTTTTGTTTCAAAATAGATCAACATTTATTAAATTATTATCGCAGTTACACGTTATCAAGTTTACTAACGTTATTAAAAATATGAAACATATGAAAACATTTTTTTTAAGTTTAAGTTTTTATTTTACTTGACTTGATCGTTTAGTTTTTGTTCCGGTTTTGGCGATGACCGTCCCAATCTTTCCGGCCCAATCTGTCCGGCGCAAATCATGCGTGCCTGATCAGGGCGCCTTATTGATACCTGATAAGGCTTCTATGCGGCGCAAATCAGGCGTGCCTGATCAGGGCGCCTTATTGATCCCTGCTCAGGCCCCTGTCTGGCACAAATCAGGCCTGCCTGATCAGGGCGCCTCATTGATCCCTGCTCAGGCCCCTGTCCGGCGCAAATCATGCGTGCCTGATCAGGGCGCCTTATTGATCCCTGATCCGGCCCTGATGGATCCTCAGGCAGCCTGATTAGATTTCTGCTCGGGATTTAGGCCAAATAAGAAAAACGGAACATTTTCTTTTCAAAGGTATATAAGGCCTCAAAGTATAGATGTTTGTTTACAACTATGGATTAGGCGCTTTTTTTTAAATCCTATTCCGATTTGTTATTTTTTTCGAAGTTCCTTCATGCGCCCTTTCGAGGTTCTACGATCGTAGCTTCTACTAACGAGCTTTTATTTCCACCCCACACTTGTCTCTGCTGTTTCGAGTCGATGAGACATTGAGTTTCAGCTTCATTCTTATCGGAAACTTGTTAAAAGTTTCACTGGTTCGATAGTTGGTGCGCAAGAAGGGGCTAAGCAGTCATTCATCCAAGTATTGGTCCATCGGCTTCAGGCGAGTAATCGCCGAGCAGCACATCGACCGTCGACTGATGTCAGTTGAATCTTCTTCCATTATATCATTCACCGTTTTAATAATATTGATGCGGAAAAGACAATGAGCATACAAGCCGATAATAAACCACTTGGATTAATGAAATGGTTCATTTATATGTGACCAACGAAATATTAAAATTCGTCACTAAAATATTTGATTATTCCTAATATTCGTCAGTTCAATGAAAACAATTATCCTTAGAATATCCTGACATTCCATTTTTCCAATAAAATTCGTTCCATTTTTCCTTCGCATCCCGCAACAACGAATTTAGCCAGCCGAAGTCATTTTTTTCAGTGTATGCTCGTGAACCCAACTCTTGCAGAAATCTGTTGCCGATTCGCCAGATCTTACGACATCCGTCTAGGGATTTCATAGGGACGCCGCACGTCAAGCGTCCACATTAGAATCCAAGTGAATTTCACGCTATTTCCCGATTTACGTCGTTTGACAATTTTTTATTTAAAATTCTCAACCGGAATCTGTTGGGTATGCCAGAAAAAATATCCTTTTATAATATTTTTTGGGGAGTCCCAAGATGGACCCACATCTCTATAGACATATCGATGGTCCCGAGCGGGTCTATCTTATCTCGCTCAGACCTTTACGCAGTAGCGTAATTGAAAGGGTCCCAGATGTACTAGCGTAACTCTCGCGTCCTCCGCGAAGTATCGTATCTCGGCAGACCCTGTTCATTCTAACGCATCTCCGGCCGCGCGTGAGATCCATCGTATCTCCCGCAGCCTTAGAACGGAGTATCGTAACTCGCCGACTGCGATATGCTCTATCGTATCTCAGATGCACCAAAACGTTTCATCGTATCTACGAATCGCAAGTTTTCAGTAAACGCGGTTTGAAAGTTTCGCGTTCTCAAAAATAAAATGTCACTGAATCATCACAACATTTATGTCTAAATATTGCGCATTATATGCAGAATATTTTTTAGACATGAAAAGGGTTGTGAAAATAGAAACATAATATACTATTATCATAATATTCATCATATATTTCGGTCGAAAGGTCTTTGGTAGGCTTTCCCCCTGACAGCCGTCATGCTTCGACGAAAGGTCTTTCATTCAAATTATTAGCACATGTATGTGTGCTAAGAATTTGTATGGAACTGTATGAAAAATAGCTGCTTGTAGAGATATACCTAATGCATATTTTTTTCTAATGAAATTGTTTCATACTATGTAAAGTTTTCGGAATAAAATTTAAAAATAAAATATCTTGTAACTGGTAATCAATTTTTGTTTCAAATAAAATCGCGAAATCCCAGTCAATTTTCAAACGAATAGATATAGTGATAACCGTAATACAATTCTTGTGTCGCCCAATCTCAAAAGGTGTTAATAATATCATTACGATTATTATTTTTCTATATTTCATGATTAATTAATTATCTGTTTAAATCAATGAATTATTATATTATTTCCATTCACGTCATAATAATAACATACTTATAACTGTTATCGTTACATAACTTATTCTTTCATTGTAAGTCGTCGAGATTTTCGACGACTTACGATAGAGTAGAAACTAGAATGGAACTTTCAGAGCGCGGGGGGATACGATATCTTGTTTTACTTTAATTAATTACAGCACAAAAAATTATCATAATGATTTAAAATTTTGTCTGGGCATTCTTCAAGCTCGAACGAACTTAGTAGTGATGTTTTTCAAAAATCACCAAATTTCGACTTACGATGAAACGTTTTGGTGCATCTGAGATACGATAGAGCATATCGCAGTCGGCGAGTTACGATACTCCGTTCTAAGGCTGCGGGAGATACGATGGATCTCACGTGCGGCCGGAGATGCGTTAGAATGAACAGGGTCTGCCGAGATACGATACTTCGCGGAGGACGCGAGAGTTACGCTAGTACATCTGGGACCCTTTCAATTACGCTACTGCGTAAAGGTCTGAGCGAGATAAGATAGACCCGCTCGGGACCATCGATATGTTAGGTACACCGCGCACAGGGAGTCCTCATTGAGATCCAATTGGATTCTGCACTGATCCTCGATGTACGCGGCTTGTAATTTTTACCACGTTCGAATCGAAAATATGTGGAACGTTACGAGAAAAAACTCGGCGATTATTTTATTATTTTTTTCCATTCTTTTATTCGTATAGGATTACAATTCAATACTATCTCCCTCAAAATAACTTCCTTGGGGAAACGACACAGTGCTGGAGACGGTTCTTCCAATACTTATAGCAGTGCTGGAACTCGGATACTGGAATAGCCTTCAGCTGGTCGGTTACAGCCGTTTGAATGTTTTCGAGTGTCCCAAAATGACGTCCCTTAAGGTGATTTTTCAATCTCGGGAAGAGGAAAAAATCACAAGGATTCAAGTCAGGCGAATAAGGAGAATAAGGAACCACAGGAATGTTTTTACTGGCCAAAAACTTGTTTATTGAAATTGCTGTGTAAGGATTGTTTTGGATTCGCATTTTTCTTGGCACAAAAGTAATTTAGATAAACAAAGGATAGAATATTCTGACTCATCGAAACAGTTGTTCATGTTGCCACGGAAGGGCCTCTGCACAGTTACAAATCCACCATTTACATTCTCGCCCATGCCTCGCTGAAAGCCGCCGGGGCTCTACTGCAAGACC
>OZ010717.1:6346476-6463976 GCA_963932345.1 Ophion ventricosus
ATTCTCTTATTCTCTTCGTTCCGAGCATATTGGAATCGCAAGAATTACGCCCCTTTTTCATATCGCAACGGCGCCAACACGAAAATATCGGTATGGAGAAATTTTACACGTAATAGCGTGTTACCGTATATACGAGCCTCTATATTACAGAGATTTTTCATCGTGCACGTGCCCGAGAATGGGAGAGAGAGAGAGAGAGAGAGAGAGAGAGAGAGAGAGAGAGAGAGAGAGAGAGAGAGAGAGAGAGAGAGAGAGAGAGAGAGAGCGAGAGAGAGAGAGAGAGCGAGAGAGAGAGAGAGAGGGACGACGAGAAAACGTTTGGTCCCGACGAACAGTACAATTATTATCACTCGCATTGGGCAACGAGGTGGGAGCCGCTTATGCGGGACATGAAAATGTTCGGGGAAAGGGCCGAAAACTCACGGATTACAATATATATATCATATATATGTGTGAGTATATAAAAATTCGCATGGCTTTTTTCGCGTGAGATAAATGTTAGAATGTGAAAAAGAATTACCACCATTTGTGATCCCTCGCAGAGAGGATCGCTTGGGATGCAATTAGAAGCACCCTTGGCGACGGATCAACCCTCGTAACCCTTTTAAGGGGAGATATACACCTGGGAGCCGGAAAAAAGGTCATTTTTGGGAATTTTTTCAAGGAAAACTACACGGAGAGAATTAAATGTTAAAAATTACCGTGCAGTAACGGTAACCAGATGACAACCCTGAAACATCGCTTATTATTACTGAGTAAAACACAGATTTTCACGAAAATAAAATAAAAATTTTCTTCAGATAGAAAATTTTACCAGATTTTCTAGTAAATTTTGATGTGTAACAAAATACGCAAAACTTAAATTTAAAAAATATATAATATCAGCGAAATTTTACTGGGCATTTTATTATTTTTTGCCTTTCAAAAATGTCTATAAAAAAGTATCGTCTTTATAACAGTTATTTTAAGATTTATTATAAAATTTAATGAGTGTTATAGGAAAATGTATTGTGCTCTCGGTAAAAATTATCGTGCGCGCTACCCTTCTTGTATAGTAAAATTTTAGCTACGTATTTGAAATTTTCTGTAACGTGAGTTAAAAAAAACTTGTCGCATACGAATTATTATGCTTTTCTCACTTGTCACCACATTGAAATATATCACGGTAATTTTTACCGTGAAATTCACGACAAAAATTACTTTTTAATTCTTTCCGTGTATGTGAAATTTCGGCTTGCGGTTTTAATTGTCTAAAAGTATATACATTCAAAAATATGTTTAATTTTCATTACTTAAAAATACAAAAAATATACAAGGATATTGTATGATCCTTGGAGCGTCGTAAAAAAATCTGCGTATACGGTACCCACTGGCGTTTCTTCAAAAATCATCTGAAAAAAAAAACTAAAAAGATTCTTAAATTAGATACTATAATCTAGTACTTGTCATAGCCGATTTTGAAAATATCGATTTATGACAAAATGGCGGACGTTTGAACATAAATAGTGATTTTTGGGCCAAAAATTAGTTATTATTTTGCCTATAAAACAAAAACTAAGTAACGGAAAAAAAATCCTATGACAAGTACTAGATAATGGTGTATAGAATAACCACAAAAAACCTCAAGGCAATCGGTTCATTGGTTTTCGAGAAATTTTGGGTACCGATTTGAAAAACGTGGTTTTGAGAAAAACGCGTTTGAAAATTTGGGAATGAATAAATCATGAAATTTGTCAGCTTACATGGAATCATCGATACCAGGCCCATAGTGTAGGTCTTCTACGGTCGACGGAATGTTCATAGCTTCTAAATTTTGTTGTCGGCGCCGTATTCGACCTTCTTTTGTCTGTTCTTGCGCTTGCAGCTCGGCTTTCGCTTTGCGAGTTTCGTCTTCTTGCGCAGCGTACAAGTGCGCTCCTGATCCAACCGATATTCTTAACACGTTCATAACTTCCAATAATGAGGTGACACCATTGTTGAACGTGCATGTTGCAAGAAATACAGCAATGTTAACGATTTTGGCCCCGCTGTTCATCGTTTTTGGAGCTATCTTCCAAATAAGTTGGTTGAAGCTCTCATTGCAGTTTTGGGTATATCCGCCAACACAGCGTTCTAACAATTTGTCATTGCTGAGGTCTTCGTATATTGGTTTGATGACATCTAACACCATTTTTGGCAATGCAGAATAATCGTGACGGAAATTTTTCAGTTCTTTTTTAGCTTTCGCTTGTTGCCACTTGCACCACGATTCGGGGCCTTCGGGACAGAAATGATGTTGAGGCTTCCTGTCTGTTGAGCCGTAATGGTAGAATGTTGTCCATATCGCTTTTTCCATGTCATCCTTGGAGTTACGGTTTCTGCGAATAGCTAAACCATAGTAAATGCTCAGTTTATCTATAAGCTTTGCCGTCAATTTGTTTTTGCCGCCGATTCCAGGATTGTTTTTCTTGCATCCGCGAAGACGGGCTCCCATTCGCTTTTGAAATAGGTCTAGACACGCTTTGTTCGAAGGGTCGCTTGTCGCTACCTGCCTGTCGGCTCGGCGCCGCAAAACACGTTTTACTTTCTCGGCTGTAACTGGCTTATTTATCGAAATATTAACTTGCCGTTTTCACCAGATATTCTGGAGACCTCAAACTTCAAGAAAATGCAACAAAAAAAATCGATTTTTTCGACCATCTAGGTGTATGTCTCCCCTTAACGGAAACATCCAGCTTAGAGCTCGGGAAAAAGGGTATATTTCGACAATTTTTTATGGATACTCAGTTGATAGAACGGAAATTCTACTCAGTGGCCTTTATTCTACATATCTCCGAGTTTCTTTGCAAATTTTTTTTACAAGATTTTGTAACAATATTGTAGCGCTGAAGCTTGATGAAGCGAGTCAACTTTGTCCGATAGTGTTCTGCGGCAGACAACATTACATCGCCAATTTTTCACCGATTGACTCAACGTTTTTTTTAAACCTTATAACAACATTTTATGCCGAAGTACGTAGGGGACTTATGATACGTTGAACATTGTTTCCGAAAAAAATTATTTTCGGTGATGTTTTTTTTGCCGAAAACAATTTTTTTTTCAAACCCGATTTAATCAGAAATCGATATTTTTAGATTTTTCTACGTACTTGAAAAGCAAATATCATCTAGAATTTGAATTATTTTGAATATCCGTTCCAGGTGAAAAATTGGAAGAGAATTCTTGCTGGTCGAAGGACAATATCAGACAGATGTGACTCGCTTCATCCAATTTTAGCGCCGTCATTTTGTTACGAAATTTTGCAAAAAAAAATTCGTAGCTACTGGAGGATATGTAGAATAAAGGCCATTGAACGGATTTTTCATTCCGCCAACTGGGTATCCATGAAAAATTGTCGAATTTCACGGTTTTCCCGGGCTCCCGACTGCTAAATTGCCTTAAGGTATTCCTCTAACGGAGCCGAATATTTAACAATTAACTGATTTTCGTCTACGATTAACCTTAGGACCCTACACATCGGTACCCCAAACCCCACATCATTCATTTTTCAATGCACAATCATTTTTCTTGCTTTGTTCAAACGCATTTTTCACGGCGAAAAATTCATATTAGGTTTTTCTCGCATATCCTATTTCATTCGTCAGTCGTTCAGCGTTTGAATGAAAAAAAACTCTCTACGACAAACAGCAGTGTTGATTTGAAGTACTGTGTTGCACGTAACCCCTGTGTAGGTTCGTTGTTTCGTACAGATAGTGTAGGACCATAGGGTTAAGTAAAAAATACATCCCAGTATACTGGGCAAATTTCAAGCCAAGTTATCGAACTTTTAACAAAAAATTACGAGTTTCAAAATCGTTTAATTTATGCAGCATTTTATGGAGATGACATGCTGGCCACATTTCTATCTAATAATTTATATACTAAATCACTCTAGATGTCTGATGTAAGTTGCGCTAAGAGTGTAAAAAATTCTGAAGATTCCATAACGATAATAAAGACAGGGCATTACTGAATTTTTAAAGAAATTATTAATAATAAAACTTAGATAAATGTGACTAGCAGAAGAATTTTCGTAACCATGACTTTTCAAAGAACATGTAAAACAGTCTAAACCTAAAAAATTTATGCGAAATCTTTCATTTTCATAGTTGGGTATAATGATTGAATTTAAGGGACCATCGCAATGTAACGGGTCGTAGAATAGCTGATCTTCGCGATTTTTTCTTCGATGGTTAAAATACGCTAATCGGTTTGATTTTTTTTGGTCAGATCGCAGCACTCATGAAGAACAGAAAATAAAATTTTGAACGTTTATTTTTATTTATTTTTTACATTTTTTTAACGGTTAAAAATGTCTTCGACAAATAGAGTCCTCACGGTGTACACGGTTGTGGGCGTAAATATTATCTGAAACAAAATTTGTAAAAAGATTATCAATTCGTAGGAAAGCCGCTATCTTACTGTGGTGTTTTTTTTTAAATGCCAAAATGGCGGCGGTTTGAAAAAAAGTATCGAATTTAGCCTATTTTTTCGATAGCTTCTCATTAGAAAAAATATGAAGATTTCAATAAAAAAAAAACGCTTCCACAGCAACATAAAGATTGGCGCGAAGAATGTTGTGTCCAAATTTGAGACGAATAGCTCGAAAACTCTTCCTTTGAGAGTGTACATCGTTCTGAAAATCGACATTTCGAGAATAACGCGTTTAAAGTTTCGAGTGCGGAAGCCGCTGCTCGAATCACTTTCTCTAAGAAAGGCTGCAGCGACCGAAATTTTTCGAATTTTGCCCCAAAAATTGAGCAATATGTTTATAACCGCCTAAACTATCGGATAATAAAGAAAAAAATTGTTTATTTGAAATTTTTACACTGTAATGATCCCTTAACGTATTTTTATTAAGCACCACTGTAATCTACTAATGATTCAAAAAGACCCTGGCTTATGTGCCCACAAAATACGGCCCTCCGCGAAAGGAATACCTTAAACCCTTAACCATCCTTTTTTTTATTCTCTCTCCAACAGGCGGAGCTTTCGCGAAAAAAAGAAAAAATTAAGAGCGCTTAGCTGCGGAGAATATAAGAATTGAGAGTCCTCGTCCATTGCTTTTTTAACTTGTAATGCAAAAAAATCTCGCTTCAAACAGGCTTGCCCGTACAAGGGGATGTACACAGGTATCCCACACACAAACTCACACGAGTTTTGGGATCGAGTTTTCGGGTGGAAACGCATGTAGACATTGGGTGTACAAGTTACTCTACAAGTTTCCCGTCCATGCAGTACACAGGCGTAAATATACTGCGCGAAATTACACAAACAGCTGGATATTCGTGAAACAGAAATCGGCGTTCGGCAGTATGGAAAAAAAATGTTAGGAAACGGCGCGAGAGTGGGAGAGATGAAGAGACAAAGAGCCCTCTGGCAGGGTAGGCAATGGTGGAAAAACGAGAGAAACCGGCCCCTCGTCTCGTCCAGAAGGGTTGGAGGGTTACAAATGGCGAAAAGGGAGGGGGGGGGGGGGGGGGGGTTGAAAACACGGATCAGTGGATCGCGTTTTATTGTCATCTGGCCAAAGCTCTTCGTTCGTTTCGCGAATACGTAACGTTAACATTCGGCTCGATCGTTTTTTTGTACAATTCATACATAAACGTGTGTCGATATGTACGTGTGGATACGAACGTGATATTTTGAACCCGTTATATCTATGTAATGTTGGCTGACGGGAAAGCGGGCTATTTTAAGGGCAGCCATTCATTTTTTTTCAAACGTCGGTAAAATGCATGCATTCGTATTGAAAATGAAAAAAATTGTATATTCGAAATAACTGTGATTTGTATCAAAATAATATTGTTATTTAAAAAAAAAACTATTTGCAGCTGTAGTGGGCCGCTTCAAAAATCTTCATCCTTGTTGAGGAAATATTGACGTTGTTTTTGACAATTGACGGAACGAAGGTGAATTTTAATAATTTTTTTTATTGATACCCAGTTGATAGAATACAGAGTTAAATTGGAGGAGAAGATATTTCCTCCAATTTTTTACTTGGAACAAAAATTCATAATTATTTGAGTTTTGGATACGATTTGCCTTCGAAGTACATAGGTAAGTCGAAAAAAATAGATTTTTGATAAAACGGTGAATGTTTAAAAAAAATAGTCTTTGGTAAACAAAATCGCCGGAAATAATGTTTTCAGAAAAAGTTTCCAACATATAAAAAAAACTTCTACGTGCTTTGGTATAAAATATTGTTATAAGGTTCCAAAAAAAAAGAATGTCACCCGAGCAGAAATTTGTTCAGGGTGAAATCCGGACCGGATCAGGCTGCCACAATAGCAAATCCGGGCCGGATCAGGCAAATTTAGTCCGACCCTGATCAGGGATGTAACGCTTTTGCAAATTCAGGTCCGGATCAGGCACCTTATCAGGCTCTGATCAGGCGCTTTATCAGGCCCGGATCAGGCACCTTACCAGGCTCGGATTAGGCACTATATCTGGCTTGGATCAAGCAACTTATCTGGCCCGGATCAGGTGCCTCATCCAGCCTGAGACATGCGTGTCATCTGGCTCAATCATTTGATTAATTTTTTGTTTAAAAATAGATCAACATTTATTAAATTATTATCGCAATTACACGTTATCAAGTTTACTAACGTTATTAAAAATATGAAACATATGAAAACATTTTTTTAAAGTTTATGTTTTTATTTTACTTGACTTGATCGTTTAGTTTTTGTTCCGGTTTTGGCGATGACCGTCCCAATCTTTCCGGCCCAATCTGTCCGGCGCAAATCATGCGTGCCTGATCAGGGCGCCTTATTGATACCTGATAAGGCTTCTATCCGGCGCAAATCAGGCGTGCCTGATCAGGGCGCCTTATTGATCCCTGCTCAGGCCCCTGTCTGGCCCAAATCAGGCGTGCCTGATCAGGGCGCCTTATTGATCCCTGCTCAGGCTCCTGTCTGGCTCAAATCAGGCGTGCCTGATCAGGGCGCCTTATTGATACCTGATAAGGCTTCTATCCGGCGCAAATTAGGCGTGCCTGATCAGGGCGCCTTATTGATCCCTGCTCAGGCCCCTGTCTGGCCCAAATCAGGCGTGCCTGATCAGGGCGCCTTATTGATCCCTGCTCAGGCTCCTGTCTGGCTCAAATCAGGCGTGCCTGATCAGGCCGCCTTATTGATACCTGATAAGGCTTCTATCCGGTGCAAATCAGGCGTGCCTGATCAGGGCGCCTTATTGATCCCTGCTCAGGCCCCTGTCTGGCCCAAATCAGGCGTGCCTGATCAGGGCGCCTTATTGATCCCTGCTCAGGCCCCTGTCTGGCTCAAATCAGGCGTATCTGATCAGGGCGCCTTATTGATCCCTGATCCGGCCCTGGTGGATCCTCAGGCAGCCTGATTAGATTTCTGCTCGGGCAAGTCAATCGGCGAAAAATTGGCGACGTAATGTTGCCGTTTGCAGTACACTATCGGACAACGATCACTAGCTTTATCCAGCTTCAGAGCCGACATTTTTTTTGCAAAATGTTGTAAAAAAAATTGTAAAGATACTTGAACATATGTAGACCAAAGGCTACTGAGCACTTTCTATTTATCAACTGATCGTCCATAAAAAATGGTCGAATTCACCTTTTTTCCGGGCTCTAAACTGGTAGTATCTCTTGAGTTGGAACATAAACGGCGAATTTTCTGTGAAAATTAAATTGAAAAAAAAAAAATAATAATCGGCTTTTAGACTAGAGTCAGTGTTCAATCTTGTTATGGATTTATTTGAATCCTGATGGTATTGTTTGAAGGGGTAAGAGTTGATATTTTTTGCCTCACACCGATGCACACGTGAGTGCGTGTATGCATAGGTAGGTATTACATACACCAATTAAAATGTTTTGCCTGGATGACTAATGCGTTAGTCTCGAGCGAGAAGGTCGTTTGCCGATGTGAGCTCTTCTAACTCAACGAGAGGATACGGCGATCTCCGCAACGAAATCGTACTCTCGATGGTGATTATTACGCACGGACAGAGATCGTTCGATCAAAGTTACTCACGATGGCGGGACTAGGTAAAAAAAAAAAGAACGGAAAAGGAAACCTGACGATCGTGAATGTTACTGGTACGGTTAAAACGCGAGTTCGTTAACAGCGTTCGTTCAGTCTCTATTCAACGCGCAACGGCTTCGTGTACACAGATACACGCTTCGGGTGGTAGAACTCGCGTCCAGAAAATAAGTATTTATTTTGTGTTTTACGTACTCTGCTTCAAATTCTTTTCAGGCAATAATTGCAACGATTTCCCATAAATTCCTATAAATGTTGCATTTTGTTTTGGCTTCGTGTCACGCGATCGAAATTCATTTGATTCCAATTACAATTGTATTGAATGACGAAGACTGTTTGATCACCGAGTTAGCATCATAGTGTCGCATCAAATTAGCAGATGCGATGCAGCATTTCCGTGGAAACGATGATGTTTTGTAGAAAGCCATAAGAGCTCTCGAATTATTGAATTCGATCATCCCCGCCCCGTTTGCTAATGTTTCTCAGGCGAATGATGTATGGTTACCAGCTTGCACCGTTATATATTCGTGATATTAATATCGTCAGGTCGCGAACCGAACGAAAGCTACTTTGCGCGAAATATCCCTTTCTCGTCGGGCTAATTGGGCCGCGTTCGATAATTGTCCCACTTTATATACATTTAGTAATTAAAAATATGATTATTTACGGCGGGAATATTAATGAGCACCTTGGGGATTGACATTACATGGCGAAGGCACTAATCAGTGTAAAGGTGTAATGCAGTGGAAGAAGGAGTTTCGAGTGATAAATGCCATTCCAAAGAAGGACCGCTTTGAACATCTGCTCGGGAAGTATCAGTGACAATTAAGGCTGTTGCTTTGAAATATCGGGATGAATATATATTAATGAAAATTTGACCAGTCGTTACGGTATATTTTCTGAATATACTGGCAAAAGGGAAACAGAGGTTTCCGCACTCATTTATTGAATACTAGCTTCCACCTGCAGCTTCGCCCGCGTAGAATTTAACCCATAGAAATTTCATTAGAAGTAGAACCCAGCATTAGGGATTTTTAAAAATCTTAAAATATGCATTTTATTATTTGTTTTGAAGAATATTTGTACCGAGTTTCAAGTTGATACATGCATGGACAATTTTCTATACAAACTGTTGCACCCACTTTCGCCCCCTTAATAGTGGATTTTCGAAGAACCCTTTTTTGGTGCACTTCTACACCTTCTAAGGAACTTATGTTCCAAGTTTTAAGTTGGTACACGCAAGTATATATAATAATTTTCAATACAAACTTTTACACCCCATTTCACCCCCGTAAGAGTGGGTTTCGAAAAATCCTTTCTTAGTGCACTTCTGAACCTTCTAAGGAATATATATATATTCCAAGTTTCAAATTCATACACGCAAGGAGTATAATTTTCCATAAAAACTTTTACACCCCCTTAAGAATTAATTTTCGAAAAATCCTTTCTTAGCGCACTTCTCCACCTTCTGAGGAACATATGTTCCAAGTTTCAAATTGATATATGTAAGAAATACAATTTCCCATACAAACTTTGCCACCCCCTTTCATCCCCTTAGGTGTTGAGTTTCGAGAAATCCCTTCTTAAACGATGCCTCCAATATAAAATCAACACCCTCCCCAAATTTCAGTCAGTCAGGACTTTGCCTTTTATATATGTATACAGAATATAGAATATAGATATAGATAGATATAGATTAAATTTTTAAGTGCATGTCAACGTTCGCTCGATCGCATGGGTTGTGTGGGGCAATGTCGTTTAGCTCGCGTATAGCTTCCGTATATGTGACGAGTGACCCAGAATTGAATATTGTGCGCAAGATAATGCATATAGAACACCATTACGGAAAAAAGATGGGTTACCGATTTAATTAATGAGAATATATGAGAAATATGCGACTGATTTTCGAAAAAGTAACGCTTGTTGAGGCTCCGGTATCTTCGATCTTTCTATTAAATTTTTTTTTTTTTTTTCCAGTGTTCCAACGTATACCCTTGTGGGTTTTTACGTATTACCCTTCTCAATTGAACCCCTTTTCCTATCACTACCTACCCGCACTTCGCTAATCTAGCCTAATTTCCGTTGCGTCCACAGTCCACCACTCTGATTCTCTGATGCACAATACTTTTACTCGAGTATCTACACCAAAGTATCAGAAGGATTGGTCTCCCGCTTATTGGTTGATCCGCCAGATGGTGCACGGCTAAGCGGTCACCGCTCCGAGTATTGGCCACGCGCAATGCTGCTTAACTCGAAGTACCGCCAGAGCCGAACCACAACCGCACATCCACCAGTGTCGGTATCGATCTTTCTATATTTTACCTTGTTTTTTTTGTACAGTTCATCACTCAACATCATTTCTAATACACATATATATTTCTATCTATGTATATTTCTATGTATGTATGTATATCTTTTCTCAATAGTTAAACTTATAGTTCTTTATTCTACTCTCAGCGTGACCTAGAGAAAACGACATAGACGTGGTAGCAATTCTTTCTTCTTTGGGGTGCTTAATTTGAGTGAGTCCCCTTGCCTCTCACTTCTTGGGCTGCTTGATTCCAGTGAGTCCCCTTGCCGCTCACTTCTTGGGGTGATTGATTCCATTGAGTCCCTTTGCCTCTCACTTCTTGGGGTGCGTGATTTGGGTGAGTCCCCTCACCTCTAACTTCTTGGGGTGCTTGATTTGAGTGAGTCCCCTTGCCTCTCACTTCTTGGGGTGCTTGATTTGAGTCAATCCCCTTCCCCCTCACTTCTTAGGGTGCTTGATTTGACTCACTTAAATCACGCACCCCAAGAAGTAAGAGGCAAGGGGTCTCACGCAAATCAAGCACCCCAAAGGAGAAATAAATTCTACCATGTCCATGTTGTCTTCTCTGGGTCACGCTGAGAGTAGAATAAGGAATCATAAGTTTAACTATGGAGAAAATACATACATATGTATGTGTGTTAGAAATGATGTTGAGTGATGAACTGTACAAAAAACAAGATAAAATATAGAAAGATCGAAGATTCCTGAGCCTCTGCGGTCATCATTTGGTATTCATCACATTGACAATATTATATTCTATCATAAGACACGAATGAATTGAATGATTATTATTTACACTCATAATAGGTTGTGAATTTTTCAATAAACGTAAAATAATAGCTGAGGTTAAGGATATTCTAGGATTTTCACGTTAAATTCGCCATTTTGGAAGTAAAAATTATGATGACGACGAATTAACAAAAAACTGTTAAACTATAACTGTTTTGAGCACTCATGATTGATAAAAATATGACATTTTTCTGCGTTCTCAGTACGAAAAAAAATCTTGAAAAACAATTTTCTTTCGGTTTTCTCTGTTTTTTTTTATTTCGCTGCAGCCATATTTATTGTTATAATTTTTAAAAAACTCAATTTCGAACCCAGATTCTGAAAGAGCACACCCGCAAGTACTGGGAAGCAGTTTTATTTGAAAATTCTCCTTTTTTTAATATAAAAAATTTGGTTTGAAAATAATTTAAAAAATCACAACTCTTCGGCGTTAATGGGTTAATACTTTGCCAAAATAGTTGGCATTGGTGCCGTCACACAATGTATTAGCATAGGAACTTTGTTTCTTCCCCTACTCTTGAAAGATGATCCAGCAACCACCTTAAATTTGGATTGCAACGATATCATTGGGAAACTATTTGCCATTGGAAATGCTGAAAAGTAACAAGCTACCAACGATTTTATATTCTCCGCTTATAGAAAGAGGCCACAGCATCAAAGTTGTCGCGAGCTGAGTTCAGCCAGTTGGAGCATCGATCCAATATATCAAAAACAAGCTTACATTTTCCGTTGTTGCGCTCCCCGTGTACATCTTGGTACACGAGAGTTACACCGTTCTCGATTTAGTGACGATATATCTCAATCTGTTAACTGGGTTTGCTAAGGATGAACAGATATACACGAACAAACGAAGGGACAGGAGAGATGGAGAGAGAGAGAGAGAGAGCGAGAGAGCGAGAGAGAGAGAGAGAGTATAATCAACCGTTTCTCACGTTGCCTGATGAGGATTTTGTGGTGGTGGAATGGAACAGTCAGGGGATAGTTAGGAGAATGACAGGCACGAGGAGGATGAGACAGACGAGCCAAGTTGTGGAACTCCTGAGGCCACTACCAACCCTTTGTACTTGTACGCCGCCAGGTGTATACATACATATGCCTATGTGTAAGTGTATTTTCTCGCATAGTTGGTCCTGATACACCGGCTTTCCGTTGGTATACAACGGTATATGTATGAGCCTCTGGCACGCCAGTGGAGAGTACCATACGACCTGGATCGGTCACGGGGGACAAGAGCAACGCAAGCAGAGTGTTGCGCTTTGGAAATTAACAGGCTGAAGAGTATCTCTCACTTTAGCTCTCGCGGATTTCTGGCAAGGTGCCTCTGTCCAAATAGAATCCGCTGCGACGTATAGATACGTGGGGAGGTATATATTAACAGAGAAACGAGGGTGTATCCTGACCGATAAGGGTATGCAAGATCAAGCCAGTCGCACGGAGAGTTACGAAGTGTCCCGCTACTGTCTCTGAACGCGGTAACAGTGGAGCCGTGTCTAGCAGGGAACACCGGAATACAGTAAAGACTCGGAACGTCAGCCGTTGCGGAGCGGCCACGTCGACAAGGATGGATGAAAAGGATGGGTCTGTAGGAGTGGGCTCATTGGGCTTGATCTCGGATTGCGGTTGCAAGAATCGTGGATTCGAATTCCACGCCAGCACTGATTTTCCTATGTATATTTTCTAATCCCTGGGTGGATTTCACCTTTCAGAAAAGTACGTCCGGTTCTCCGAAAAAAAAACTTATTGCAAAAGAAACAAAAGGGATTAATCAGCCGTCTTGGGTAGCATAGTGATGTCCGCTGGCAAGATTGGATCTACGTCTCTTGGGATCCAATCTAATTGAGAAAGAGAAGTAGGATATTTCCGGATCTTTCTGATGATCGACTAGGCTATGTCAATGCTGTGAAAGAGACGGCTCCTGATATTTCTGTTGCTCCATTGCACACAGACAAAATGATTGACTCCAATGCACTTTAATTGGACGAATGTAATTTCATTCGAAAGCAAATTGTATTCATTTTTGAACCCGATTGCTTACAATACAAAATGGGTGCTGAATTCGTATTCAGGGGGTATTAATATATTGATAGAGACTTATCAAAATACTGAAAATTCGAATTGTTTGGTATTGCGGCCCTAAATAAGTTCCTTTACCCAATCGCTGCTCATTTATTTTCTTCGCAGTCGCTTGATCCAAAAACTGCTGCTGGAGCCGTCGAGCTACGATTATTTTTCGATTTTTAGCATAATTTCAAATCCCGACCATCGATTTTAGCAAATCTTTCCATACTCTGAACATCGGTTTAGAGTCTGTAGAAATATTTTGAATAGTAGACAAATTTTAGACACATTTTAAATACAGAAAAAACAACTGCAATAAGGAAAGATAAGTAAGGGATTGTGTATCCCCTTAAGCTCGCTATCCGGCAAAAATACAGAGAACGTAAACTTAAATTTCATCTCTTTTTCAAAGTGTTACCGTTTCATTCAATTTGATCCATTCCCACCAAATGTCGGGTGAGAGAAATAAAAATAAAGGGGTGGCTCATCCTTTCATTTTTATTTTTTTCAATTCACCCATACAGGATTTCTGATCGTCTTGCATCAGAAGAATCTTCGTTTTTGTTTTACTGAAATCGGTGGACTGCTTGTGGCTCCAACTGCAAAGTCAGCACTGGACATGTTTCTTTCTAAGCGGTGGCCTTACCACTTTTTCCAATTTAAAAAAAACGTATCCAGTAGTTTTCAATACTGTACGATATACAAGAGTTCCAAAAAAGTCGAAGGTGGACAAAGTGATTCTTCTAAAGTGATTCTCCTCGTTAGTGAGCTGTCATGTCACACGGTCATCAGTGTCATATCCAGTGGCCAAAGATTGGCATACCATAGATTTCGGCAATGATAATTTTTCAAAGTAACGATTCGAGCTCCCGAATAAATTCATCCATTCATCTTGCTTTATCGTTCAGCAGAAAAGTTCTCAATACTCCCATTACGTTTCGGCAAGCAATCATCGGTTAAACTGTTAGTACGATTGTTTCCTATTTCGACTTGATAGGACCCGAAATTGGTTTAATCCGAGGAAACCGTATATCATGTTCAGCCTCTTTTGTAGGTTATATTTCGGGGGAGAACATTTTTTTTACCAATGACTGCACTCTGAGAGGGGGGGCTGAATTGAAGGATCCCTGAGGTTGACGGCACCTTGGTAATACACCTCGGGCGCGTCCTAGCATTACTAAATTATTCAATGGTGGAGATAAGATGAGGGTGGTGCAGCTGAGTGAGGACGAATCGAGACACCGGGTAACTAATTCGACACTTTGGGATTTTGCGTTAGGCTCGTAGAGTCAATTCTTTCCCTTTTTCTCTCACTCTTGCTGTTACGTTCTCTTCTCCATCTTTGACATCGCTCTTTCTCTCATTTTTCCGTCCCTTCCCGCCGTTCGCCTTGTTTTTCGTACTCAGCAAGTATCATACGTTCTATTTTTCGAATACAGTCGTCGTGCAGGCCGTCTTTCAAATCCACACGACTTTGAAAACAAATTATAACTAGTCCAATTAGCCTAGCAGTTATCGACGCATCACGCCGTGAATGAGGGCGATAGAGGGAAAGTGAGGAGGGAGAAAACGGGCGAGAGGGAGTGAGAGATTTCTATCACTAGGTAGACTATCACTCACACGGCAAACGCGTGCATGGAGATTATGTCGTAACAACGGAATAATACTCGAAAAATAAATTGGCCACTGTTGGATCGGTGATGGTTTTAACGATTTTTTGTAAGCTATCCTATTTTTGCGAATATCCTCCCTAATGGCCTGGCGGAAACGCGATACGGTGCGGTAAAGCTCCTTGGTACACAAATTATTCGATTTAAAATCTCTCTCTCTCTCTCTCTCTCTCTCTCTCTCTCTCTCTCTCTCTCTCTCTCTCTCTCTCTTTATATATATATTGTAACAGTGAAATTTGACACCTCTAGCGTTGAGATAAGAACTCCTCAAAAACAACTTGCTCTTTCTCGAAACCCAAGCGAAGCGACCAAGTATTCCAAAATGCGCAATCGAGATCTTGAACATTTCTAAAGACGCAATCACAATAATATAAAAAGCCGCGCTTAGTCAGACACAGTCAGTCACTCATCAGCAATCAATCAGACGCCGTCACTCTGTTGCTCGATATTCCATTTTCCAACGATCGACATTCCTCGAGACGGTCATCAAAGTCTATCAAATATTCAACAATATTCTAACAAAGTCTCAAGATTGTAATTAACCATTAAATAAATAAATAATCTTCAGAGTTCGCCTCGGCAGAGTTTTTAAAATTATAGTGTTCGCCGCGAGCGGTGTAACATTATAAATTTGTGGCAGCGGTGGGATGCCAAAACAATAAAGGCATAAACAAATAAACTGGTGAACGGTGTGATTTCAAGAGGAAGATCAACATAATTTGGTTGACTTCAAGATTGCATCCGTACCTATATTTCCGAGAAGCAAAAATAAGAACTCTGAAGAAAAATCGAATTCGTCGTGGGATATCATTGAGGATCCGGTAGGATCTTTCTGAGGAAAAAACTCGAGATATCGACACGTTCTCGAAAGGTCGTCTATCCAAATTCGGGATCAATACGTAGTGATTGAAGCCCAGTCATACGACGACACATTGCTGTATTACTACAAACTCGGGTGCAATACGGAGCGATTGGTACCCATTTTCGTCAGCAACTCGATCATCGTTTAATTTCGGGCGACGTCGACGAACGACCCATCTAAAATCGATCGAGAAACATCGATATCTACGCATCTGAATCTTCAAGAACCTTCGACATCAGGACCGAACGCATCAGCATCAGTGCACGAGTGGCTCGACAACGACAACTCTTCAAATCTTGGTCATCGACATCGTCATCGGAGCATCGCAAACTTCTAGATATTTCATACGTTGATCTATATTATAAATCCGGTAAGAAAATGGTAAATATCGAGCAACTTATTCAAAATTTTTCAAATGCTTGGAAAATATAGAACTCAAAATTCAGAATAGATCAGAGAATGATGAAATCGAAATTTCCGAAGATGAAAATGAAAATGATTCAAAAATTTCACTCAAAGAATTGCTAATCACAATATCCGAATTTGACCGAGAAAACATGCCAGTTGAAACATTTATTCATCAAATTGAAAGCGCGAAAAAAATTACAGATCGAGACAAACGAAGCCTCTTATTAGCAATGATACTAGGATCCAAATTAAAGCAAAGCAAAATATTGCACCCAATACCAATTCCGAATTATTCAATAATCAAAGGTTATATTCTATATCATATAGATACAGACTATATAGTAATTAATGAAAATCGAACAAAATTCTTTCCAATACAAGCGATCGAATATGAAAAATTAAAGAAAGTAGAAAATACATATTTAATCCAAAGAAAACACCCCGATTATCCAACACAATCAACAACGTCATGCGTAATAACAATGATTCTTGCAAAAAGAGAAAATCAAATGCACACCAAAATACATTCAATTACAGACATCTCTTTACATACAACTAAATACCGCTCAAGACTGGATAATAGTCCCAGTAAACACTGAAATACTTAATATTCTATGTCCTGACAATATTCCGCGAACTATAAAAATTGAAACAATTGTGCAAGTCCATCTCGAATCAGGATGCATAGCAATGGCTACATATGCTATATTAAAAGCATCAAATATAGCTAAGATAATCAAACATGATATAATACTTTCTAATATATTTAATGAAACAAAAATCAGAGATTAGCTAGAAAACAATAAAATCGAAAGACGAGAATTAAATATAAGCACAATTTATGAAAATCACATGAATCCTAAACGTCTACAAGAGCTGGGAACTAATCTCGATGAAATAAATCAGCAAATTAACGAATTAGCTTTGCGAAAAAGAACAAGGACTTTCATGGAACTTCTTCAGGATGCACTTCGATATTTCGGATATATAGCAATAATTATAATCACTGTTTATACAGCTTATAAAATTGGATTATGTCAATTTATACAAAAAAGTATCCTGTCTTGTATGAAACCATGTATAATATTTGATCATTGTAACTTCGGAAAACATTTGCAAACGATAGACAGACCCGAAACAATACACCTGAGAGAAAGACCAAGCAAAATTCCAAGTATTTCAGAAATCGAAATAACAGAAGAATCGCCAAAAATGATTAAAAAACTCTTCCGACCGAAACAATCTACAATTCAAATTTAATTTATGGGGACCAAAATCTTTTAAGAGGGGAGGAGTGTAACAGTGAAATTTGACACCTCTAGCCTTGAGATAAGAACTCCTCACAAACAACTTGCTCTTTCTCGAAACCCAAGCGAAGCGACCAAGTATTCCGAAATGCGCAATCGAGATCTTGAACATTTCTGAAGACGCTATCACAATAATATAAAAAGCCGCGCATAGTCAGACACAGTCAGTCACTCATCAGCAATCAATCAGACGCCGTCACTCTGTTGCTCGATATTCCATTTTCCAACGATCGACATTCCTCGAGACGGTCATCAAAGTCTATCAAATATTCAACAATATTCTAACAAAGTCTCAAGATTGTAATTAACCATTAAATAAATAAATAATCTTCAGAGTTCGCCTCGTCGGAGTTTTTAAAAATATAGTGTTCGCCGCGAGCGGTGTAACAATATACAGCGTGAGGCACATAAAGTGTTACAGAGCAATAGCACTCAAACTATTGATCATATCCAAAAATGTTTCAGACAAAAGTTTCAGTGTTCGAGAAGGCCGTCATACTGGACCACCCTATTTTTTTTATCGGTGGAGGCGCTGAAGCTACGTCAAGGTCAACTCCACTTTTTTAAATGGAATCATGTATTTTTTTTCGCCTGACATTATTACCGATTTTAAGACGAATTTAGCGACCTACAACACAAGGTCATTCTAGTCACGCAAAGTATGAAAATAGTCGAAAAATCGAAAAATATCGGAATAATCACTTTCAAAGGATCCACTAACCTTGGTTTGGGTCTACCTACAGAAGATGCTCGAAGTGATGACCCTCGACTTGTAAGCACTTGTTTGATCGGTGTTTTCATTTCTTACGATACCAATGTTTTTTATCGGCAGCAAGTGGCAGCAAGTGGCATGCAACACGATGGTGCACCACCCCATTATGCTCTGTGTTCAAGACAAGTGATGAATGAGATTTTTGGTGAAAAGTGGATAGGACGAGGCGGCCCTGTAGCTTGGCCACCTCGTTCGCCAGATCTAATTTCAGTGTCAGATTTATGGGGTTTTGTCAAAGAACGCGTAATGACGGTAGCACCTACCACGCCTGACGACATGAAAGAAAGAATACGCCGAGCATGTACGGAAATTGCACCACAAATGTTGGCTGAAGTTAGACGGTTTTTTCATCAGCGAATTAAAAAGTGCTTACAAGTCCAGGGTCATCACTTCGAGCATCTTCTGTCGGTAGACCCAAACCAAGGTTAGTGGATCCTTTGAAAGTGATTATTCCGATATTTTTCGATTTATCGACTATTTTCATACTTTGCGTGACTAGAATGACCTTGTGTTGTAGGTCGCTGAATTCGTCTTCAAATCGGTAATAATGTCATCGAAATAAAATACATGGTTCCATTTAAAAAAGTGGAGTTGACCTTGACGTAGCTTCAGCGCCTCCACCGATAAAAAAATAGGGTGGCCCAGTATGACGGCCTTCTCGAACACTGAAACTTTTGTCTGAAATATTTTTGGATATGATCAATAGTTTGAGTGCTATTGCTCTGTAACGCTTTATGTGCCTCATCCTGTATATATATATATATATCTGGGAACAGGATCTTTTGTACTTGCTATTCTCGTCATCAGTATAGCTGGCCGCTTTGAGGATGGGCCATACAACTTTTTAACAAATCGTTGATTATGAGGACACGAAGATTCTCGAAACGGCCTTTACATAAATACGCTAACGTCGATTTAAAGGTAATTCAGATAATACTAGGGTTGACACACTTTTGAGAACGAGGACATATAGAGTGTGCGTCAATAAAGTGTCACAAGTTTATATCTCAGAAAGTACGAATTATAATGAAAAATGTTTTAAATCAATTAATTTCATTTCAAGAGGGGGAAAAGACGGAAATGTCAATTTGATCTTAGGTGTAATTCCAAAGGTCATGTGAAGCTCGACCGTAAGGTATTCCTATCGCGCAGGGCCGTATTTTGTGGGCGCATAAGCCAGGGCCCTTTTGAATCATTAGTAGACGACAGTGGCGCTTAATAAAAATATGTTACAATTAATAATGGTACCCAATAATGAATTGGAATAAAAAATTTTGCATAAATTTTGTAGATTTACACATTTTGACATGTTCTTTGAAAAGTCGCGGTTACGAAAATTCTTCTGGTAGTCACATTTTTCTAACTTTTATCATTAATATTTTCTTTAAATATTCGGTAACTCGTTGTTCTTATCGACGTTACGGAATCTTCAGAACTTTTTACGTGGTTAGCGCAGTTTATATTGGGTGAAGTAAAAAGTTCTGAGCGTTTTCCGCTAGATGTTTTTAGTGAGCCATATCTCACGATGTACAAATCGTATCGGGTCATACTATACGGCGATTTAAAAATGACATTACGCGTCAAAAAAAGTTCTTTGACAGTTTTGTGTTTGGTGAAGCCAGTTGTGTGTCACAGCGTTCCAAAATGGAGGTAAAAAACGAGAAAATTCGATACATTCTTCAATAGCACTACGACCAAGGTGAAAAGGCGGAGCAGGCGGCCAAAAAAATTTGTGCTGTTTGTGGACCCAATACAGTATCGAATGCAACAGCAAAGCGGTGGTTTCAACGATTCCGTTCTGGCAATATGGACGTCGAAGATGAGTCACGCTCTGGTAGGCCAATCGTCGAAAATGTCGATAAAATCATGGAAATCGTCGAGTCGGACCGGCATGTGAGCACTTATTCCATTGCCCAGGAACTGAAGATTAGCCAGAAAACCGTTTGGAACCATTTGCATAAGGCTGGTCTCAAGAAGAAGCTCGATGTATGGGTGCCACAGGAATTGACGCAAAAGAACCTTTTGGACCGAATTGATGCCTGCGATTCCTTGCTGAAACGTAACGAAATCGAAACATTTTTGAAGCGGATAGTGACTGACGATGAAAAATGGGTCACATACGAGAACAACAGCCGAAAAAGATCGTGGTCCAATCGCGGTGAGCCGGCTCAAACGATCGCCAAGCCCGGATTAACGGCCAAGAAGGTTTTGCTGTGTGTTTGGTGGGGTTGGAAGAGAATCATCCACTATGAGCTGCTCCTTCGGGCTAAACACTCAATTCGGACCTCTACTGTCAACAACTGACCAGATTGAAGCAGGCGATCGACCAGAAGCGGCCAGAATTGGCCAATACGAAGGGTGTTGTGTTCCATCAAGACAACGCCAGGCCGCACACATCTTTAACGACGCGCCAGAAGCTCTGAGAGCTTGGATGGGAGGTTCTATCGCACCCGCCGTATAGTCCAGACCTGTCATCAAGCGATTATCATCTTTTCAAGCATTTGCAAAATTTTCTTGATGGTACAAAACTGGCCTCAAGAGAGGCTTGTGAAAATGAGCTGGTCAAATTTTTTACCAATAGAGACGAGGTCTTCTTTAATCGTGGAATTATGAAATTGCCTTCAAACTGGACAATAATTGTCGAACAAAACGGCGCATATTTGTTCTAAATAGGATAATCCTAACTTTGTTAATTTCATCGTCGAAATAAAGCGAAAAAACGCTCAGAACCTTTTACTTCATCTAATATCAGCTATCTAGACTTATTTAGTATATCAATTACAGTAATACCACGACTTATGGTACTTCGACTTACGTTACTTCGACTTACGCAATTACGGATTTTTTTTTATATGGCAACAGTGCCGCCCGCTAAACTGGTGTTTTTGTTAGGCCTCGGTCTCAGTTAAACAAAATTGATACGTTTTTATATGCAACGTTGTACCCCTTAAGCTGTACGACTTAAAAGTTGTACGACTTTAAACGATTTTCGTCGGTCCCACGTATCACGTAACTTCGGGGTATTGCTGTATTAGATAGAAATGCGGTCACCATGTCATCTCCATAAATTGCTGCATAAATTAAACTATTTTTAAGTCATAGTTTTTTGTTAAAAGTTCGGTAACTTGACTTCAAATTTTACCAGTATACTGGGATTTATTTGTGCTTAACTGTAGACGAAAATCAGTTAATTGTTAAGTATCCGGGTTCGCAAGAGGAATACCTTCAAATTATTCATTAAAAAAAGCTTTATATACTATTCTGTAGTCTTATAGCTTAGGGTTGGAGTGAGGGGAAGAAAGAAAGACAAGAGAAGATGACAGTGTTTGGCGTGTAAGAATTCTATGGAGGTAGTGAGAAGAAATATATAAAAGTACAAACGTAAACACCAAATGAACAAATAAACCAAAATTTTACAGATAACGAAGGATGCTTAACAACCTAAGGGGGATTTGACGAAGAGAGAAGGATTTTGGCGGGTGAAAATCCTACATAGTGACGTAGTGCTGACCCTTTTGAGTATTTTATAGAAGATGTTGCACAACCTCGCCGGAAATTTAAAAAAATATATAGAATTGACGGGATCGATTTGCTATCGATACGATTTAACATGGGCAAAGCCAAGGGAACAGCTAGTAAATGTGTATGTGTAGGTTGACATAATTCTTAGTAAGGAGGTACATATATATGATGAAGGTAACTAGTAGAGGAGTCAATAGAAATCTTTTCAATTGGCTCATTGATGTGGCAGGCTTTCGAGATTATTTTCCGCCGTGGTCGACAATATTCAGAGAAGAGAGACTGTTCTATCTCAATCGACTTTGATGTTCAGCACGTGCAGCGAACGATATTATTTCTATTAAGTTGGAACTTTCAGGGTTAGTAAAACGAAGAGAATCTCTTGCGGCGCAGGAATCACAAGTCGGCTAACGTTGTGCAGTTTAATTACTATTTTTTTTATTTCTTCGAGTATCGTCTTTTTATCTATCCATGGCTTCTGGCAAGCTCCGCAATGGGCGGGAAAACAAAAAATAGTGATTATTTCAGGCAGAAAACGAAAGATATTATGTCACGATGATGGAAATATACGTTAGAGTGTTTATAATTGAAGTCGAAGTTTTGATAAAAGTCACTGGTATTAATTTGCTTGAGGATGCATACACGCATACACTCCAAGTTAAAAATTGATTCGTTTGAAATTCAGTATTCCGTGATATGACGAAATATGCATTTGCCGATCGTCACATTACTATACCAACGTTCACCGAGTGGCCGTTTCACGCACCATCCAGGAGACGACGATTTGTGTTTTCGCTTGAAAAATATTGATTCATCAAGGTAAGTATTTTGCTAATGACAAGAAAGTTATTTATTTATCGTTCTTTGTTTTTGGTTGGTTACAATGTATGTTTATGTAGCTTCATACACTGTGTAGAAAACGAAACCCAAAGCAATAGTTTTTATTTGAAACGGGATAACCTCAGGAGTGACCACGTGAGGCAAAGCGAATAGAGCAAAGTGAATACCGTATTCACTTTGGCCGGTGATGGTAAAGAATTTCATTGTATATTATAATCTGCATGTTTCGTTTCAGATGGTGAATAAATACAAAACAAAAGACAACGCAAGGTTCTTGAAGTGCAGACGTCATGCAAACAGCAATACATTTATGTAAAGCTGGAGAATCCATCAAAGAAACAGCCAAAAAGTTAATTTTTATATTTTTTTTTGTAATGTTACAGATTATTTTGTTAGTAACTTACGTTTCCAAAGATTTCTTTGTTGTTATCCACTCCGTCCTTATGCCGTATCCATTTTACCCGGGGGCTCAGGCAAAGTAGATACTTTGACATTTATTGTTATTTGATTTATAGCAACTAATTAAGGAAGATTGTTAACGCGTTTCGAAAGTTGATTAAATAAAGACTAATCTTAGATAATTGTTTTGATTTTCTCTATTATACATTATCGGTAATAATCATGGAAAACTTAAGGTGTCCACTTTGCCCGGACCTCCCCTACTTGCAATAAATGTGTATTTGCAATCATAATAAAATCGACAGCTGTCGACGAATTGTTCAAAGAAAAAAATCATTCAACAAATTATCGAAAAACGTTGTTTTCTCCATACAAAATTAATTCGCTCATTTTTCCGGAAGCTTATGATTTTTTTTTACAAAATATTTCCTCTTTTAAAAAAATGTTCAATGCTACATAGATTATTTGAAATTAGCTGTTCAGTGACTTAGCAATTAAAACGATTTTCAATGAGTTTCATAAATGCAGCTTTTCGAAAATTTAAAAACAGGAATTTAAAATAGAGGACAAGCTGAAAAAATCATAAATGTTCGTAATATTCAGTCATTTAATATCATATGTAGAAAACAAAACTTTACTCATGTTATTATTATTATTATGATTTTGAATTTGATTATTATTATTTTCATTTCGAATTATTGTTATGATTTTATTACTCTTATGAATTTGAACCAACGTTCACATCTCCGGTACCTCTGAATCCAATTTTTTCTTATAGACATAGGTGAGAAATATCATTAATTTAGCATTCACACGAATGGTAAAAAGGCTTGCACTCGACGATTCGCATCGCAAAAAACACGAGCAAGTATCAATGCAAAAAAACATCATTCCTCCGTGCACTGTACAAAAAGAAAATGAATTTCAATGAGTTTGCGCCTGAGTTTTGTGCATTTTCCGATTTTTCTGGAATCTTTTCGGCGTCATTTATCAATGATATCCACGTAACTCGCCTCTCAAAATATGCCGATGCGTAGCGGCTTCAGATTGGTCGGTATATTTGAAATTCCAAGCGCGCTCGTATACAAACTTCGCGATAGCCGTATTGATGTATGCATTTTGCACAAGAGTTTATGCGCGTGAGTTCACCCCCTACTTTGAGTTTTGAATGGAGGTTTACTCGTAAACCATAGCACCCTTGTTTCTCGCTCTCTGTACCTCTCTCTTTTTTGCATTTATCGCTACAACTCTCGGCTTTCTGTCTCTTCGGCTGTTGGTTGCGGCTCGTCGTTCATCATCTGTAACGAGAGGCAGTGATGCTTTGTAAGAGGAGATGATGAACGAAGGGGCGGGTGCAGAGAATGAGGGGTTAGCTGATCGGAATGTAGCTGACGTATGTAGCACACTCACAGCTAAAATGTCACTTACGTGTATTTGTACGTGAGTTTGTTTGGAGAAGGAGGTAGAGAGAGAGAAAGATTTGTAAATGCATACAGCTGTTCTGTCGGCGTAGCTATACAGTACAATGCAAAAGTTTCGGGCCACCCTATTTTTTTACTAAAATGATAAAATATTTGATTCCTGAACCCGTTAATCATTTAAAATTTTCAAGTGAGCTATGATATGAATAATAGCGTGATATATCATTTTTTTATATGGCGTATTACTTGTCTATAGTGTCGAACGAGTTTCGTCGGTGCGCAAAAGTATCAGGCCCTTATCTCGCCCGGCTTCGTACGCACAGTTTGTTTGCATTTTCTTTCGTACTAGTTTCAAAACATGCATGACGATAAAAAATCAGCATTATTTTTGCCGCGATGGCGGAACAGAGGAATATTGAGGTCGGTAAAATCGTGTTAAAATTTTCTTCAGAAATAGGGTTGCCATTTATAAAATCAATAAACCAGGACAAGAAGCTCGAAAACTCCGGATTTTCGAGCTTAAAAGCCGGACATTTGTTGCCGGATTTTTTTAACCTTACCAATGAAATTAAACAAATTTAAATAGTTATAATTTGTAATTTTTTATTTATTTATATAAAATTTTATGAAAGTATGTAGGTATTATAAAAGATGCCACCGCATTACAGATCTCAAATAAACTACTATAATACAATGAGTATTGATTGGTTTGTTATTTCAGATCTAAAATTAACTACTACAATACAATGAGTATTAATTAGTTTGTCACAATCTTTTCCGTAACTGAGCGCAAGGTTTACGAAATTAAAATTAAATCGTCTCTTTTAAAGAAAAATGTTTTATCTGTAAGTTATAGTCTAAAACATCTACTGTTTCTATCTTCCTTCGCTTTGGTAACAAAATTAAATCTACAAGTTAAGGTAACTAAACATTAAGTCTAGTTTCTCTCCTCTATTGAGGAACAAAAAAAATCTTCTAATTAAAAAAATTAAACTTTATTCTCTAAACAAAAATAAATCATCTAATAATTAAAGAAACTAAAAAAATCTAAAATTTAATCTTCTAAGAATTAACGAAGCTAAACATTAAGTCTACTACCTCTCTTCTATTAAGGAACAAAAATAAATATTCGAATTAAAGAAAGTAAACTTTCTTTTTTAAACAAAAAATAAATCATGTAATAATTAGAGAAACTAAAAACACTTACTTTGATTTACTATGATAGGTTATTTATTATTTATGATTGACGGAGAAAATCTTCGTCGCTATGCACGAGAGAGCTCCGGACGAATTTGGGAGGTCTCTTATCGCCTAGACTTAAATAAAGCCGAGCACAAGGGTTCGACTGTTTCGTGGCCTCACGTCATAATCGGGCTAGATGACGACGTGCAAGAGCGAGGGCATTAGAACGCTAAATCTCGAAGACGACGGACGCATTTTCCCAAAGTTCCCCTTAAGGACATACATTAAAATAGTCCACCGAAACGTTATTCGGACATTATTGTACTGAACTCTCATACTACGTTATACACATTTTAACACGTTTGTGCGTAATAAATATTGTTAAAAATCGTAACTACGACAAATCAGAAGTGGGATACACTTGCGCTCTTCACCATCGCAAGCTGTACCGAAAACTCAGTGACACTTTAGTGCCTGTTGTGGATAATTTATTCTACTGGTGAAGAGGAATTTCCGGTCGGTTACTGCGAAAATGGGTCGCAGTAGAGCTCATGGAACGAGCGATAGACGTGGCCGAAGGAGGTCCAAACTACGAGACGAGGAGTACTCGGAGGACAAAGCGGCGTCGGAGAAACGTGGCTCGAAACGATCTCACGAGAGTCCGAGGAGCCCAACGAGGGCTAAGAAAACAAATTCGGTCCCAGAAAGCAGTGCTTCAGCTGCGAAATCTACCGTGGGTGACACAGATTTTGCCAAACTTACGGAGGTATTATCAGGTATCGTAAAAATGAACACCTCAAAGGTCAGGCAGTAACTTCATAAACGAGAAGTTCTTACCTGAATTCGATCCGTCAGAATAAAATTTGTTTGTGATGGATTGGTTGGACAAAGTAAATACGAGTGCTATATTATATGGTGGGGATGAAAAGACCAAACTTTATCTGGCGGTGTGCGAGCTTCGGGGCAACGCAAAAGTCTGGTATAACGAATTGCATGAGTCACAGTCGTCTTGACCGATATTTTCGCATGCCATTGTAAAACAATTCCTCGGTGAAGTCAATTTTGGCAAATTAATCGCAGACGCAGTTTCACATAAAAGGAGACGTGGTCTGGATCTTCAGATGTATTGCTTTAAAAAAAAAGTAGGAATGTTGAATAAGCTTAGACTCGAAGTATCAAAAGATAAAATAGTTGACTTCGTGGCACATGGAATCCATGATGACGGTATACGCGCTACGCTTTTGGCATCTCGCTGTAAAACCTTTCATGAATTAAACAATTGCTTAGGTATTTTCCGGGAATCAGGTAACAGTAAGACCAAAAGGTCAAAGAAAAGTCAGCCGCGCGACGGCACGTCTGAACAGTCGAAATGCCGCGGAGAAAAGAAAAATAATTACTATCGGTGTGGCAAAACGGGCCATAGAAAATACGATTGTTCCGAAAAAGATGATAGCCTGACAATAATAGCAAGCGAAAAAAAGGATAGTAAGCCTACGTGCAAATTCTGTAACAAAGTCGGTCACACAGAAAATCATTGCTAGCGTAAACGCAGGAAACGGGGGGCTACGAAAACTCAATGACTAAGCCATCCCAGGGGCACTCTAGAAGTCCGGGAAGTAAACAAACTCGAGGTGCGTAAACTGCTTAAAACTTGCCGTATAAATAGTGTCGGAAATGAATGTATCATCGATCTAGGGAGTGATCGTTCAATAATACGTGACTGCGAAGCAAGCGCACTTGGGTCAAACAAAAGAAATATTGTAAGTTTTCAATCAGGCGCTAGTGACACCAATAGCTCGCGTCGAAACCCAACGTCTGATCGAGGGTATAATCTTTGAGATAGAGACTTTCATAGTCCCGGACGAGCAGCTGTCGAAAAATTTACTCATCGATTACTTAGGCCGAGAAGTATCAGTAGAAGAGGTACGGCCGGGTAGATACAAAATCGAAGCAGTGCTAAACGCGGCAGAATCGACGAAAGTTAAGGAACTGCGGTCATTCCTTGGTCTTGCTAACTATTTTAGGAAGTTTATTCAAAACTCTGCTAGGATAGCCGCGCCATTAACGGATTTATTACGTAAAGACACCGAGTTTAAGTGGGGAAAAGATCAGTTCAACGCGGTAAGCGCGATAAAGAAAATGCTTACGAACAGACCGATTCGAGCCATATACGACCCTAAGATTGAACACCGAGGTGCATACAGATGCCAGCTCTATCGGGTTAGGGGCGATATTGATACAAAAGAATAATAACGAAAAACGAGTCCTCTCTTATTACAGTCGTAAAACCTCTGCGGAGAAACGAAAATATCATCCTTATGACCTAGAGACGTTGGCGGTGGTCGAAGCGCTCAAGACGTATCGAGTCTATTTATTAGGGATAAAATTTACTATAGTTACGGTCTGCACAGAAGTCCGAGAAATGGCTGTAAAGAAAAGGGTATACAGCCACGGGTCGCCAGATGGTGGGTTTACATGTAGGACTATGACTTCGACATCGTATATCGACCAGGGGCCTAAGGGGCACACGTCGACTTTTAAGTCGTAACCCGGTCGATTGTATGCTCATAGACATAACCGATAATGAATGGATTAAGGTATCACAAATGCGACACCCTGATATCAAGATCATCCATAAATATTAGAGACTGGGCTGGTTCAACCTGATACGAAGCAGTCCTTTGAAAAATTGGAATTAAAGGGCAGAGTGGTTTTTCGACGAACAGATATGGGAAACAAGTGGGTAGTACTCCACAAGTTGTGTCATGATGACCGAGGGCATTTTGCCTTAGAAAAAAAATCTTGAGAAGGTCAAGGAACATTATTGGTTCAAAGGTACGCGGGGATTTATTCCAAAATACATTAAAGCGTGTCTAAGTTGTTTCTATTACAAATCTATATCTGGGCGTAAGCCGGGCTTGCTGCACCCGATAGAGAAGGTCGCCATCCCATTCCATACTATACACATTGATCATGCGAGTTCGTTCATAAAGAGCAAACGTAAGAATGCCCACATACTGAACATAGTAAACGGCTTCACGAAGTACTGCGTTCTTGAACCTGCCCGAAACACGAAGGCCAAGTGGGTTATAAAGGCATTGATGCAATTATTTGCAATTTTTTGAGTGCCCACGAGGATCATCGGCGTTGGAGGGAGCCGTTTTACATCCCATCGTATTGCTGTGTATTGTGGAGATTATGGTATCCAGCACATGTTGAAATGCCGTGTTGAGCTCCGTAGTACAGCGGATGCTGCGCTACTAGCGTCGATACAGGAGACACTCGACCAGGTGGATCTGACTGAGCTTCGCAAAGAGGCCAAGCGTGCTACTGATGGGGACCAAGCGAGTCAGAAGTCCCGGTTTGACGCACGAAGGTTCAAGCCACCACAATATGCGGTGGGGGATATTGCCATGGGTCACCGCAGTACTGCCACATGATCGCTATGAAGTTGAAGACCTGAGAGAACTTAAAAAAAATCTCGGGGTCAAGAACGTGGTTGCGGTGGACAGTATGCCTAAATGGACTACGGTCGACGCCCTGGGTTAGTATCAGGTGAGGTACCGTTTATTAACGACCTGTTCTTGTCATTTTAGGTATGTGAAGCTAAGTCGGTGTACTTTAGAAGGCTTCAGACCTGATAAGAGGTACAGGTTATCGATGGGGCACACTCGAAGGTCAGCTCGGGTGACTAGTAATGAGTCCGGTGGGCTTGGTGAGACATCGACGTTGGAGGCATTCACTGGCTGGAGTCTGACGGAGTACGATGATGTACTTGGTGCCGTGGATCCATCGGGCAGCATAATGACGGTGCCGCTTGGATAATACAAGACGATGCCTTGGGCCGTAGTCAGGGGTACTCTAGCACGATCCTTGGTCAGGGTCGTGTGGATGGAGTCCTCGTGGCGAGGCGGGACCATTCATACAAGGCGATGCCTTGGGCCGTAGTCAGGGGTACTCTAGCACGATCCTTGGTCAGGGTCGTGTGGATGGAGTCCCCGTGGCGAGGCGGGACCATTTGGCCGAGTCGATTGAACTCTAGCGCGATCCTTGGTCAGGTTCGCGTGGATAGGGTTATTCGGCGGAGGCCGGGACCATGAGCAGTAGAAGTCAGTCTGCTTCTTGCCGAGGTGGCTCGGTCGCCCCCTCGGATGTATATGGCACCTGGCGAGGCTGGCGACCAGTTTTGAGCTCGAGCTGAAATGAGATTGAAGTGCACACCCCATCCATAAACCTCATCCTTGCGCAAAGAGTAGTCATTGCGACATGGTTCGTGCATCCAGATGAACTTGATCACTTCATTAATGGACAGCAGGAATTATGTTGCGATGCCTACTGACTCCGAAGTATATACTCGGCATACCGGCGTCTAACGAAGAAAATGCTAAATTGGCATTTCAGGTTCAAAGGTGAACTCCTCAAGGGAAATCATTTCGACAAGCCGAGGGCGGCTTGATGGTCAGGAAGGCCGAATGACGGAGAAAATCTTCGTCGCTATGCACGAGAGAGCTCCGGACGAATTTGGGAGGTCGCTCATCGCCTAGACTTAAACAAAGCCGAGCACAAGGGTTCGACTGTTTCGTGGCCTCGCGTCATAATCGGGCTAGATGACGACGTGCAAGAGCGAGGGCTTTAGAACGCCAAATCTTGAAGACGACGGACGCATTTTCCCAAAGTTCCCCTTAAGGACATACATTAAAATAGTCCACCGAAACGTTATTCGGACATTATTGTACTGAACTCTCATACTCAGGTAACATACTTTTACTTTCCAGGATTTTGATATTTATCGGTCTTACCAATAGCCTTTAACATGGCTTCCTTGCTCAAAAGAAATTTATAAAAATCAAAATAATTAAAGTCTCCGAAATTATATTTTGTTTCAATCAGTGACAAATCCGTTTCTGTGCACAATAAATTTCTTGCTTTCGTCCACTGTTGAGTAATTAGGGGAAACACTCTCTCGACGTTGGCATTATGAACAGGTATGCAAAAACAAAAATACTGCGCAATTTTCAATATTTCCGATGACAAATGTGCATGCGGTGATTAAAAAAATTTAACCAAAGTTGATTTGCAGTTAAAAGTTTTTCTTGCTGGCTTAGATTTTGACTGAAAGATTTTTAATTCACCCACTCATCTAGCAATGCTGCGTCATCACTTTCGATGATCTTGTCTTTTAAAAATAAAACAGTGTTGTCCATAGCGGTCCATTGAGTATTCTCATTTATATAAGGCAATAACATCCAGTCGAATTTATCAAATTGATGTGACGGTTTTATCCAACGTTCAATGTATGTTTTCATTTCATTATAGAAATTCAAAGACCAATTCGTAAACTCAGTTTTAGTGTTTTCATCTTGTTTTCTTAAAAAGCTCTTAACCTTCAACGACAAAAAGCTTTCTTTAATTCGGTCGTCTAAGCTTTTCGTGATGGATACAGGTATGTTTTTTGTCTCAATTACGGATTTATCATTTTTTTCTAACTTCTCTATTTTTTAGTGTACAATGTGCATAATTGAGTGGATAAGAAACAAATACGCTTCCGAGAAAGGGTATTTAAAAAAATGTTTAACCAAAGCGGGCGGCCTCTCTAAGCTTTGAAATAATCTTTTATTGACTGATAGAGTTTGAGAAGTCGCTCGATATCTGAAAGCAGACTCACAAGGAAAGGGTTTCCAGAGTCCCCCTCTGATTTCGTTGATTTTTGGATATGTTATTCTTCATCGAAATCTACTAGATACGTATTTTTGTTTAATCGGCGGGAAAGCAGTTTTAAGGGATGAAACTCACCCTCAAAGTTGGGCACCCTCCGAGTGACTTTTGCAGTTTCGCATAGTTCCAATCAAGATATTCGAATGAAACCAATTCGAGAACAATCCTTATGGCGAATAATGAAAAATGCGTCTTTTCCAGTTCCGAGGGGGTGAATAGGGGTAAATTTATAGGGGTTGAAAGTCACAAAATTCGTGTAACTCGAAAACTTTTTTTTCATCTCGATGAAGCCAATTGCATTCAAAAGCGCTCGAAAAAGTAGAAGATACGGATTTTTGCGTTTTTAAAAAAAAACCTTTTTAGTGGTGACTAACCCTGTATAATACCGTTTCCGGTGTTCCCCTCCGATTTCGTTCGCTTTTGAATATGTTATTCTTCATCGAAATCAGAGAAGCAGGTATTTTTTTTATCGGCGGCAAAACAGTTTTAAGGGGTGAAATTCGCCCTCAAAGTGATTTTTGCTGTTTCGCACTTTTTCATTCAAGATATTCTAATGAAACAAATTCCAGCATAATGCTTATGGCGAATAATAAAAAATGCACTTCCGTCAATTCCTAGGGGATGAATTGGTAGAAATTTATAGGGATCGAAAGTCGAAAAATTTGTAAAAATCGTTTTTTTTGCATTCCAACAAAACCATCTGAATTTATCAGAGTTATATAACGTAGGAGATACCTGTTTTTGAATTTTCTGGAAAAACATCGTCCAAGGGCGAACTACCCTTATATGATACCATTTCCGGTGTCCCCATCCGATTTTGTTCCGTTTGATCGATGGTGGTTTCATGGAAATTTACGTGACACAAATCTCATGGCGAATGATGTAGAATAAACGTGTTCCTATTCCGACGGCATACATTTTTAGAAATCTATGCGGGTTAAAGGGTTAAAAATTTTATACCATAAACACGATTCGTTATATTATATTGAATATATTTGCAACCGAAAATACGACGAAGCTTACAGAGGTATACCGTTTTACGGTCCGTCGAAAATATTTTTTACCGCTGAATAAAAGGTATTCACCGGTAAATTGGTATACGTGCGCAACGGAATTTCCATTCAAATTGTATTATGTTTAAGTATTACGAAGTTCATCTGACAATTAACGATCTTAATAGTTAGAAGAACATTTGTTTGTATTTCCTAAAAAATCTACCCGTATTTTCAGAAGCCCTTTTGGCGGAATTTCTCATACGCGCGCATATTTTTGCAGTTTTCTATTTTCAAAATGTTTTGGTAGTGCCAGAACTGATTGACGAATCGAAGCTATTTATACAGAGTCCCGAGTAGAAATATTGTCAGGCTGGCTTGATATTTGATCCGGGCCTGATCACGTTGTAGTACGGATGCCTTACTTAAGGTATGCCTCAATTTGCCTGATCCGGTCGATGTCAGGTGATAGTCAGGCAACTGGATGTAGTGTTTCCTCCAGTTGCCTGATCCAGCTAGCTTCAGGCTATGGTCAAGTAAGTGGACTTACGGCTTGCCTCAATTCGCCTGATCCAGCTAGCTTCAGGCGATGGTCAAGCAACTGGACTTACGGGTCAATTCAATTCGCCTGACCCGACTACTTAAGTAGTCGGATGAGACGAATTGAAGCAAGCTGTAAGTCCACTTACTTGACCATAGCCTGAAGCTAGCTGGATCAGGCAACTGGAGGAAACATTACATCCAGTTGCCTGATTATCACCTGACACCGACCGGATCAGGCAAATTCAGGCATATCTTAAGTAAGGCCTCCGGACTACAACGTGATCAGGCCCGGATAAAATATCAAGCCAGTCTGACAATATTTCTACTCGGGAACCGGACGAAAGTGCAGCAGTAATCTCGTGCGTTTCATTCCGTATTGACGTGTTCTCGATTGTTGTCATTGCGATATTTATTTGAGGTAAGATAACTGTATGTACCGTTTTTTTATATTCCAACAATACATTTTTATTTTACTTACTTTTTCAACACTTTTCTGTTTCCTTGCATGCGTTTATTTGCATTTTTTTCTGTTGCCCACGTGTAGCCATTCATTTCGGTGAAACATAACCTAATTTCGAATTCGAAATGCACTGCGGGCATAATGGGCATTACATTCACATTACCAATATTTGGTTTGTCTACGCTGACCGGGCTAACCTGCACCGATGGCATCACATTCTTCGATACAGATTAGCCCGGAGAGCATAGGCCAACCAAATAATGTTAAGTTCCCAGTGTAGTTCAATCCAGTAAATGTGATTCTATTGGTGCAGGTTACAGGACAGCGTAGGCCAAACAAATAATGGTAAGTTCCCAGTGTAGTTCAATCCAGTAACTGTGATTCCATCGGTGCAGGTTACAGGACAGCGTAGGCCAAACAAATAATGATAAGTTCACAGCGTGGTTCAATTCAGTGAACGTAATACCATCGGTGCAGGTTAGTCGATTCGAAATGCACTGCGAATGGTCATTACATTCAGTGAATTCTACCCCGCTGTCAACTTACCATTATTTGGTTTGTCTACGCTGTCCTGTAACCTGCACCGATGGAATCACATTTACTGGATTGAACTGCACTGGGAACTTAACATTATTTGGTTGGCCTACGCTCTCCGGCTAACCTGTATCTAAGAATGTGATGCCATCGGTGCAGGTTAGCCCGGTCAGTGTAGAGAAACCAACTATTGGTAATGTGAATGTAATGCCCATTCGCAGTGCATTTTGAATTCGAAATGCACTGCGGACATAATGGGCATTACATTTCAGTGTAATGCCCATTCGCAGTGCATTTCGAATCTTAAGTGAATCTTAAGTGGGATACATATAATATTTTCGAATTTTTCAGCGGCGGTTATCTCGAAATATAGAGATCATGGCATCGACGTTCTTTCAAAACAAATCGGGCAAGCCGTTGGGACAGTGTTTAATTCTGCAAAAGACTGGGGCAAATGTCGAGGGAAGAACCAACGTGTGACGTTCCCTGAAAACGTCGCTCCATAAAAATTGTATAACCTTAATTTCTAAGTTTAACTTCATTTCTAAGTTTTTTTGTTTGTTTTCCAAGTTCCTGCATTTTTTTGTAAAAAATATCAAAGTCTATTTCGCGTTTTTGCTGTATAACAAATATATAACAGAGTTTTTTTTATTTTACACATAAAAAACATGTGATAAAGTAGAGTAATAAGAAAAATTTGTGATAAACGAGATTCCTATTTAGTTTATAAAATAAAGTATCAACGTTATTTGTAATTTGTGTCTTTTTCTATTTTGGGTTTGCGTGGTTTTTTTTTATTTCAGGAATAAATAGGACATCCACAGCAGAGATTCATTCCATCATCCTGACTAGGCGATGATGGAAGGATCGGCATACATTTTTTTAAATGTATGCCGTCGAAATAGGAATACGTCTATTGTACATAATTCGCCGAGAGATTGAACGATTTGCGTCACGTAAATTTTGATAAAAAAACCCGATCGATCAAACGGAACAAAATCGGATAAGGACTCCGGACATGGTATCATATAAGGGTATTTCGCCCTCGGACGATGTTTTTCTAGAAAATTCAAAAACACATATCTCCTACGTTACACAGGGTAGACCACTTAACGTGATCACCCCAAATATCTCCGTTGCCTTTAGAGTGACGAAAAAAATGTCGGGAGGTAATTTGATTGATTTCGAACGGTTGATACAGTGGTGAAAAATTCATTTTTGTCAAGGTCATAGTTTTCGTGTTCTCAAGGTTATCAAAGGTTTTTCAAATGGGAAGATGTTTTTTTTTATTAAGACGTTGTAGCTGATATTCAGATGAATCCAACGACCTATAATATCATGACCTTGAAATGTTATTTCACCAAAATACACGTGTAAAAACGGGAAATCGTGATGGTATTCACAATAAGAATATCCGAATAATGTAATTGAATTTTTTGTGCAGAAGATTTATTGTAACAAATTTTCGAAGTGATGGCTATTAACCTCGACACATTTTTGAAGACGTCGGATGAATGATTCTCTTGACCTTCGAATAGTTTCTGGTGTGATAGTGGCGCAGGCTCTTGTAATTCGTTCTCGCATGTTCGCCGGCATCGTTGGAACATCATGTTAAATATGATCCTCTATAGCTCCCCATAGGAAGAAATCAAGTGGCGTTAAATCCGGCGAACGAGCAGGCCAAGGGATTACTGCACCTCTCCCAATCCAGCGTCCGGGAAATTTTCGGCTTAACACTTCACGAGCTATAGCTGCCCAATGAGCTAGACAGCCGTCATGTTGATATCACATTCGGCATCGCTGTGCTAATAGGACATCTTGTAGCAATTCCCCCAAAGTGTTGTTCAAAGTTTTGAGCGGATGGACACTGCCCGTTTCACGGAATAAATGAATAATTCGATCGAAACATCGACGGGAAGGATGATTTCTGTCAGGATAACGCTGTGCATAAAGTTCCTGCGCTTGCACAGAGTTTCTGTCAGTCTCACCATAAATCAGAATCATTTCCACTTTCTCTGTTTGACTGTACAATACCATTTTCGATACGGTTATTACATGTTACTTTGGATGAATACACTTTTCTACTGATTCTAATATTGGTAGATGGTAAACATTCTTCACTCTAATACAGTTTTACTACGTTACAATGCCAGTATTTACAAACATCAGAAACATCTCCGACTATTGACATTATCGTATCCGTTGGATAACCTGCGCCGATATCACACTAGAAACTGTTCGAAGGTCAAGAGAATCATTCATCCGACGTCTTCAAAAATGTGTCGAGGTTAATGGCCATCACTTCGAACATTTGTTAGAATAAATTTTCTGCACCGAAAATTCAATTACATTATTCGGATATTCTTATTGTCAATACCATCACTATTTCTCGTTTTTACACGTGTATTTTGGTGAAAAATCATTTCAAGGTCATATCACAGGTCGTTGAATTTGTTTGAATTGTTACGTGGGGCCCTGCTTCATAGCACTAATCCCACGTCCCCAATAAATCTGGACGCTACGAAGAATCTCTAGTAGGGAGACGAAACCCCTTTCCGGGTAACGATAAGCCTGTAACCTTGAATCGTCCGAAAATTACCGAGCCGACACAATTTTTATCACCGGCGCCATGTCTACACAACTGATATTGCCAACGAGTACACATCGTGAAATGCAAGAAAGAAGTCAGCCACAAAGAAACAGGAAATACCCATCCAGCCGATATTACGTACTAGGGATAAATACACAACATAAAGAGAAATAAGTTACCTCTCAGAGAGGAAATACAACGAATATCCAATCGATCACACCAAAGGGGTGCAAGCTTCAATACTAGGAGGACCAAATTTACGATTACATTAACCAACATTGGGTCACCTATGAGGAAGCAATAAAACGATCTCCAATAAGCATAATCCCGAAGATTCCCTTTGAGAAATGCTGCAAAAAGGGGTATATAAGGAAAGAACAAAGCGCCAGAAGCGAGCAGTCTAACTCCAAGTCTGAACAGTCTAACTCCAAGTCCGAGCAGTCTATCTCCAACGCTGAATCTTTGTCCAACGAGCGGTCAAACCTCTGTCATGATCGCCAAATCTCTGTCAAACGGCCAGTTTAAAACTCTATATCAAACGAATATTTCAACTCTGTGTCTTTTGTCGCGTGACTCTGAATCTCTGACGTGATCCTATCAATATCAGTCTAAGTTACAAATTCTACAAGTAAAAGAGAAAGAACAATTATCTTTGCGATTAACTAAAAATTATAGAATAGTTTGCGTGGAGAGAACTATATCATCCTCGTGTAACTTTATAAAATAACTCATCTACGTGTGTGTCGACGATTGTACAACCCTTCAACAACATTGTATACCGACGATTGTACAACCCTTCAACAACATTGTACCGGCTATTGTACAACCAACAACAGTTGTAACCTCATCGGTTAAAACGAGAACAAAAGGAATCTCTCCGGCGAATAAAGTAATTTAAGTGAGTAAAACTTCTCTACCAAGAGTTCTCTTACTCTGCCTCTACTATATCAACGGTCACTCTCCTCACTCTCCCATATCAAAGACGTGACTTCCGTCCCCGGGTAAAGGGCTTAATTGTCTTGACCCGAAAGAGAAGTCAACACCGTGTTACGTCTTCTCTAAATCCGATAAGTTCACGGGGACGTCACAGAATATCAGCTACAATGTCTTAATAAAATAAAAACATGTTCCCATTTGAAAAACCATTGAAGACCTTGAGAACGCAAAAACTATGACCTTGACAAAAATGAATTTTTCACCACTGTATCAGCCCTTCAAAATCAATCAAATTACCTCCTGACATTTTTTTCAGCACTCTAAAGGCAACGGAGATATTTGGGGTGGTCACGTTAAATGGTCCACCCTGTATAACTCTGTTAAATTCAGATGGTTTTGTTGGAATGAAAAAAAAACGACTTTTACAAATTTTTCGACTTTCAATCCCTATAAATTTCTACCAAATTATAATATCCCCTCGGAATTGACGGAAGCGCATTTTTCATTACTGGCCATAAGTATTATGCACGAATTTGTTTCATTCGAATATCTTGAATGAAAATGTGCGAAACGTCAAAAGTCACTTTGAGGGCGAGTTTCACTCCTTAAGGGGGGAGGTACCTTTACAAATTTCGAAAAAGCGATTTTTTTAATCATTAAATGTTTGTGCAACGTCTCGAGAATATCGTGTTAAAATTTTGAATGAAAATTCGGAGCTGTTCAGTAGTTACAGCCGTAAACGTGAAACAGCGTACCGACGCTTGGGCGCGCTGCATGCACAGTCGCGTGTACCGAAGAGTCTGCGTACTCGACTGTTTCTGAAAGTGTCCACCGTCTTTTCGGATCGTTTCGAGCTTTTTTCGTACATACTGTTGAGCTTTGTTTTGTTTCAAAAATTGGAGTGGCAAAGGAAAATTTACGGATGCCTTCATAAAAAAGCTCACGACATATTACGGCTTAGCTATTCAGAGAAACGCCGATAGTTTGGACGGAATGAAAAATGCTGTAATGGCGACATATTATCGTTTGTGCTCCTCTAATCAAAGTCCTTAACATGATTACTGTCCATCGGGCTTCGACAGTTGGTGTAATTGGCAAAAAAATAAAGCTATCGGAGCCAATTTAGATGATTTTGAGCACCCGCTTCCGCTTCACCCAGACGTCCAGAAGCATATTTTGGCGATTTATACAGATCTATCCAGGGAAGACTTGCTCCAGAGATGCTTGGGTGGTCACACTCAAAATGCCAATGAGAGTTTTAATTCAACGGTCTGGATCTTGGCTCCAAAGCATTTAAATTCCGGTTTAAAAATAGTCGAAATTGCATCTTTTCTTGCGGCTGGACTATTCAACGAAGGCTATACATCGGTTTTGAAATCCATGTTGGCATTAAATATAATCGTTGGACGCCAGTGCAAAAATTTTGCTGACAGCGCTGATGCTCGCCGGGTACAGCGACAGGATCGGCGAAGTTCTTTATCGACAAAAGAAGCCCGAAAAGCGCGAAAAGAACAATTGGCTGACGACGATCGGTTTTTTAAAGAAGCAGAAGGCTTGTTATATGGCCCTGGAATCGCCGATTAGCCGGTGAGTATTTGATATCATTGACTTTTCCCATGTCAAAACTTTCAACGCGTTTTTCTCAAAACAAGGTTTTTCCAAATGGCGTACACTCTCACGGGAAAACTTTTCAACCGAATTTGATGAAATTTGGCACACTACTGCATGAAATCACACCCTTCTATGTGAATATAATTATTTTTCAATACCGACCAAAAAAAGTAATTTTCCGAAGCAAAATGAGCGAAAAATTACATAAAAAATCGCAATTTTCACTTTAAACCAGTATAATTTTTGCAATTTTTATTATTTTTCATTTTCCCGATATTCACAGAGGAACTATAAGTGTTTCAAATAAAAATGTTCAATTGTATTGATTTCAGATGAAAACTACGAGTGCCAGACTGTACGCCAATCGAGAATTCCCCGGTCGACATATTCCAGAATCAGTTGGATATCACGGCAATTTTTTTTTCATTTGGATTCAAAAAATTAAGCATCCATCTTCAAAGTATCATGAAAAATATCTCCGATTTTGAAAGCAAAAAAAAACATTCTGTCCACCAAAAAAAAATCGACAAAATGATCTATTTTTTCGCCTTCCAAAGGTGTCTCCCCCCTTAAAACTGTTTTACCGCCGATAAAAAAAATGTGTCTCTCTGATTTCGATGAAGAATAACATATTCAAAAATTAACGAAATTGGAGGAGAACACCGGAAACTGTTTTATACAGGGGTAGTCACTCCTAAGAGGGGTTTTTTTTTCTTCGAAAAACACAAAATCTTCCACTTTTTCAAGCGCTTTCGAATAAAATTGGCTTCATCGAGATGAAAAAAAAGTTTTCGAGTTACACGCATTTTTTTACTTTCAACCCCTATACATTTACCCCTATTCACCCCCTCGGAACTGGAAAAGGCGCATTTTTCATTATTCGCCATAAGCATTGTTCTCGAATTGGTTTCATTCGAATATCTTGATTGGACGTATGTGGAACCGCAAAAGTCACTCGGAGGGTGCCCAACTTTGAGTATGAGTTTCACACCTTAAAACTGTTTTTCCGTCGATAAAAAAAATACGTGTCTCTTAGATTTCGATGACGAATAACATATCCAACAATGAACGAATTCGGAGGGGGACACCGGAAACCCTTTCCTTGCTAGCTAAGGCGTCTTTGAATTTCGCCGGTCGATTGGTTGACGGCGCCACGCTGGCACGTGGCGAGCGGATAGCGCGGGAAACATTAGAATCCGGACTGTATAAAAAAAACCCCACCTGGACGCTCCCCGGATGTCCTCCAAACTAGGACAAATCCGGGGAAACCCTGACGAATGGCAAGCCTATTCAGTAGGAAAGAGTTCTCACGATATTGAGACGACTTTATCCATTGAAAAAAGCATGGTCAATCATATTATCCGTAAATATAAATTAGCGAATTCGTTGTGGGACAGAAGTCGAAGTGGTAGATGTACCGCAAAAAACTACGGAAACGTTGACAAAATTATAAAAAGTAAGTGCGTTATAGATCTACGAAAATTGCATGCAGGCGCTTGAGAGAATTACGTAGGGAAGATCGTGCCGACATTAGTCGGAGCATAGTATCCCGACATCTGAATACTATAGAACTGATTGGACGCATTGGTGTAAAAAAAACCACTCATCAGTAAAAAGAATCAAAAGGCCAGATTGAATTTTGCAAAAAAATATCAGTATTGGACAGCATCCGATTGATGGAAAGTGCTTTTTTCCGATGTATCCAAATTTCAATTATTTGGAATTGATGGTCGGAAGTACGTGAGATGCCCAACAGATATCAGATTCAACGTAAGGTATCAAATTCCTATCGTAAAACACGGTGGCGGGAACATTTAAGGGCGGGGTAAAGTATTAAAAAAAATTTTTTTAATTTTTTTTTAATTTTTTAAATGAATGCATAATATCTCAAGAATATTGTGTTAAAATTTCAAGTCGATCGGAGTAAAATTGACGAAGTTATGAGTATTTGAGCGTCTATTGCTCCATGCCGGGTTTTATACCTGGGCGGCAGCTGCGCGGCGCGCTATTGTATTTTTCGACCCCGAATAAATTTCTTGATAAACGGGCCTGTTCCGGTCCCGTTATGTATATTCGAGGCATGGTGTATATTAGTATACACATTAGTCTGTACATCAGTTGACCGCTGTATGCCGTGCTGAGCAGTAGCAAGTCACACTAACAGTTTGAGTCCGTTTTCGTTTGTGTTCGTACCTCGAAAAATGCCTCGAAAAATAAGCAGACAAGATCGTGAGAACGGTATTGGGCAATTGTGCCGACCGAAAAAAAAGTGCCTCCTCAAAAGCGTAAAAACGACGAACCGTTAGCTAATAGCGCGTCAGCGAAAAAAAATTAAAAATAATCCCGCTGGGGTGGTAGAAGACATCCAAAAACATTATCGAATGATAGATTTCGTTCTTGTTTTTTCGACTATTGCTACTGTAGTCAAATGTGTGAAGTATGATGGAAAAGTTACATTCCAAACCTGCAAAAAAGAAGGTCTTGGTTTCAAGATCAAAGTTACATGTGAAAAGTGTAAACAGCCTCACTACATTCCATCAAGTGAAAGAATGGACAGTGGTGTATACGATGTCAATTATCGATTTGCTTTCGTAATGCGAGTGTTAGGCTTAGGTTTAGCCGGATGCAATAAGTTCTGCGGACTAATGGATTTGGCGAGTGCTTTCTTATCGAAACCAGCCTATAATTTATATATGAAAAAACATTGTGAAGCGATACAAAATGTGGCCAAGAAGTTCTTCGCATCGGCTGCACAAGAAGAGAAAAAAGCAATGTCTGAAGCAAATAATGTAGAAGAAACGTCAGAATTGACTGTATCAGGCGACGGCACCTGGAAAAAAATTGCAGCTTATGTAGCTGCATGTACTTACAATGAAGGTTCTTTCGCTTTGTTGGCCTTTATGGAAGAGATGCAAATCAGTACAGGGCCAAGTTCTCACGAATGGGCCCGACAAGTTGACGATTTGCGAATTAGTAGAGCACAGGAGGAAGCGGCGCACGACAGTAAAGAAGAAAGAGTTTTGCGTAGACAAACGCAAAAAGATGCTCTCGATCATCTTGATGGAAGCCTTTTGCTCTACGGACCTGGCATTGACGACTTTGAGTGAGTATAAGAAAATTATCGAGTTTTATTTTGAATTTCTAAAAATTCAAAGATAATTGAAAAATCTGAAAAAATTCATACGTATTCAGAAAAATGAACGAATCACGAAAAAAAATTGGGTTGCGGGGAAATTTGTTGACTAATTTTTTTTTTCATCATTTTGTTAATAACATTTTGGAATTATTATTATGCAAAATTAATCTTTTGAGTACGTTTAATATGCATGAATTTTCTCAGATTTTTATGCAATCGAGAAGTGTTCTCAAACTTATGTGCAATGAGCGCTAAGCGACCAAACTCTTCTGCGTTTTTCAAACCGTTTTTCTGAGACTTGTCATATTTGAAGTCCGTGTGCACGATAACTCAAAATCTACTGGACCAATCGCTTTGAAATTTTGCACAGTACTTCTTCACATAATTCACCAGGTATTGTCGAGAGCTTTTTTGTTTTTTTAAAATAATTACTAATTTTTCAACAACAAATTAGCCGATTTTTTTTTAGCGAAAATCGGGTTTTTGGCTCCCAAGTGCTACGAAAAATCGAAAAATCGAAAAAAAAAAATCCTCCCGTCATTACCTCGAGAAACATCTCCTTTAACAAATGCATTTTGATTTTTTTGTTTCAGATGATTCTGTTGCGAGTTATGGTGCACACCGCAAACCAACTTTTTTTCGAGGCGCCTCCGGGGTTTAATTTTCACTCGCTCAATTTTGAATATTTTGCAATGCAAATTTAGGAGAATGTTGTTAAAATGTTACTTTATTATATGTAAATTTTTCAATAAACGAACACTATCCGTTACGCCAAAAAAAAATCTTAAAAACATGCCTTTTTTTCGCCGAATTAACTTTACCCCGCCCTTAAGTTTGGGGAGCACTTTCTGACGACGGCGTTGGTCCGCTGGTAGAAATTCAAGGCAATATGGGCGCTACAATGTACAGACTATATATTGCAAGACCATATGCTCCCATTTGCAATGAAACAAACGCTGCATGGTTGAGATTTTGACCACGATAACGAACCCAAACATGCTTTACGTCTTGTTAAAGATTTTCTTCAATGATGAGTACGCCTTCTCGACTGGCCATCGAAATCATTGGGCTTAAATCCGATTGAGCATTTGTGGCAAGACCTCATTTGCGACATGAGTGGGAAAACTTGCCACAAGAACGGATTTCAGAATTAATAGCTTCCATACCATGACAACAAAGTACTGATAATGAGTCATGTGAAGAAAGTCGAATCTTGTCTCGGTATTTTCAATTTCTTTTTCTTATGTTTTTCACACGCAATAGTATGTGGCCCGATACTTTTTCACACTCCTTAAATAAAAAGTGATAATAAAATATTTAAGAACAATATCCATGTAAATAACTAATTGTTTTCAAATATAAGCGAATACATGTTGTCATAACTCGTTAATTTTTTCTCCACCTTCGGACTTCAATGCAATATGCCTGATAAATACAATGCCCCAAAACTTTTGCACGGAACTGTATATGTATGTATAAATCTGTCTCCGACTCTCGACTGTCGCCGATAACTTCTAGCCCATCCTGTGCAAAGGCACTCCGTTCAACGCGCGAAGAGAGGCCACCGGAAATGCCGGAAACACGACCGGGTTTTGCGTTTGTGTACCACGTTCCACTTTGTACAAACACACAGACATACGCACGGAGCCGGCTACACGGTTGCAACGTATCGAATGGTTCGCGTAAACGCACTTGCTCTTTGATTATCAGAATACCTAGCCACGGTTTGTCAAAATAATTTTGTCTATTTAAGGAAACGAAAAATTATTATTTTTCAATTAAGAGGCGAAATACATGTAACGGCATACAAAATTCATGCATTAGCGCAGAAGCGCAGAAGTATGGCTCTGGAACCGCTTATTAGCCGGTAAGTCAATGAAACCATTGAGTTTTCGTCGTTCGAAACTTTAAACAAGTTTTTTTTCCAAAATTACATCTTTTAAGTTTGTGAGAAACTTAATTTGAAAACGAGCTGACCGATCGTGCTAAAATTGTACACAAAACTCAGTAACAATATTACCTTCAAGTTATACCTACTTGTTTTTGAAAAAGACTTTTAAAAGTACTTTTTTATTGCAAGAAAAAACGAAAATTTTGTGTAAAATTACAATTACTTTTTCTGGTAACCTATTTTTTTATTGTCAACTTTTTAAATATTTCCTAGATATAACCCGTGTAGAAATGGGTCCCGCGTAGAGCTAGCCGCGGTCTATTTTTTCCCATTACTTGCTAGCGGCTGGCAGTGAAACTAGCCCGCGGCTAGCTCTACATGTAACACTTGGAAATCTAACGCCTAGCCAGATATTCTAGCTCGGTGCTAGATAGCTCTTAGATAGACGCTAGCTGGAAAGAAAGCTATTTTATAATTCGACGCTGGATAGGGTACGCTGGTTAGGGTTGAATAGAAAATTAAAAGAAATCTGATCACTTTGGAAAAATAACAAATTTTATTAAATATTATAAACATCGAGTTAATACCCGTAAGAAGTAAGATAAGTAGGTTAGAAATTATTAGAATTTATAATATCACATTTCAAGTAATTTTTTTTGTTAAATATTTATCGCTTTTTTAATGGTGCGCGATCTCGTTTGTATTTTTTTGTTATTGTTGTACTGATTATTACTTCTTTGTTTATTGTATTGTTGATTACTTTTTTTATGGATTATACCTTTTTAATCGTTTAGCGCTTTTTTTACGGTGCGTGATCGCGCCATACCCCAATCTTTGGCGTTAGTCAAAACTACTCCGAGGTTCGACAGATATTCATTTTCGGTGACTCGGGGTATTGCGCCGTTCATCATTTTTTTTTCGATCATATCTGTAATTATAAAAATATGGATTTTATTTTATCGTACGTTAAAGTTTTTAAATGAACTGATGAAATATCTTACCGAAAAGGCAGGTTGAAAACGCGGTATCTTTAAAGAGAAATTTTCCATCTTTTTTTTCGCTGAGCATTGAATTGCAGGGCGAGATCCCGAGTCACGTATTTCTTGAGAATCGCAGCAATGTTTTTGGTGAGAGATCGCTTGTCGTCAAAGTGACACCATATCGATTTTATCTGGAATAAAAACCACAATACTTTTTTTTAAATCCAATCTCGTTAACCCGAATAATTTAATTTAATTTTTATACTTACAAAATCCGTTCGGCATTGTTCGTTCGAGAGTAATTCTTTGTCAAAGACAATGAATAACTCGTACTCTGCGAATGGGGTATGAAGATTATATTTTTTCTCGAAACTTTCCATCGGCTGACCGACATTCATTCCGTCACGTTGCGAAGGCTGAACTGGATGTCGTCTAGCACCATTTTCATTTGTTCCTGTTCATATTTGATGTTTTTAAGTTCTTTCAGAAGTATCCGCATGTCTGGAATTAATAACATTTTATTTTTAATATATTTAATATATTAATTTAATCAACTACGCAATATATAATATTCAATCAAACCCATCGCATACTTCGTTAACTTACCGCAATCATCAAGGCTGCCTTGTTTTTGAGAGCTTGTTTCCTGAACAAGCTTTTTGTTGTTTCGATCAGGTTGTGATGAACTGTTGTTGTTTAACAGATTTTCCATAATTTGTTTGGATTGCTCTGGCACAGGACGTTCTGATTTTTCAAGCTCTCGCACATTCATTTTTTTCTTCACCTCAGGTTGTTTTTTGGTTTCTTTGAATGGCTTTGTTTGAGCACGTCCCGGTGACAAGGAGGACGAGACGAATTCGGAAGACGACGTCACGATCTCTATTTACAAATTTACAAACAAAAATGAGATTTACAAATAAACATACAAATAAAAATACCAATTTACAAATAAAAATTAAAACTCTTTTACAAAATGACGATGAAAATCGACCAACTATTATTTTGAAAATCAGCTTTATTAGTAGAGCAAAAAAAATTCCCAAAGAACGCTTAGATTTTTCGTGCTTCAAAGGGGTCTAACCCCTTAATATTATTTAAAAATGATTATTTTTTTTCATTACAAAGTAGAAATAAAATAGAATGTACATTTCTTAACAATTACATGGACAAACAATCATATCAAAAATTCGCTCGAACTAAAAGGAATGAGAGTGAAAGAGTGACACATAATTTTCCTAGCAATTTAATAATATTTATCACAAACATTGGACCGGCAGGTGTGAAAAAAATGACGATTAAAATCGAATAACTATTATTTTGAACAATTTTTTTTCAAAACAAATTACGTTAATTTTTTATTCTATAATATTCAATCAAACCCATCGTATACTTCGTTATCTTACCGTTATCATCAAGGCTGCCTTGTTTTTGAGAGCTTTTTTCCTGAACAAGCTTTTTGTTGTTTCGATCAGTTTGTGATGAACTATTGTTGTTCAAGAGATATCCCATAGATTTTTTTGATTGCTCCGACGCTGGATGTTCTGATTTTGCAAGCTCTAGGACATTAATTTTTTTCTTCACCTCAGGTTGTTTTTTGGTTTCTCTGAATGGCTTTTTTTGAGTACGTCCCGGTGACGAGGAGGACGAGACGGATTCGGAAGACGACGTCACGATCTCTATTTACAAATTTACAAACAAATATTAGATTTACAAATAAACATACAAATAAAAACACCAATTTACAAATAAATTTTTTTACTCTTTTACAAAATGACAATGAAAATCGAACAACTATTATTTTGAAAATCAGCAAACATTTTTTTTTTCAAAGCAAATTACGTGAATTTTTTATTCTATAATATTCAATCAAACCCATCGTATACTTCGTTATCTTACCGTTATCATCAAGGCTGCCTTGTTTTTGAGAGCTTTTTTCCTGAACAAGCTTTTTGTTGTTTCGATCAGTTTGTGATGAACTATTGTTGTTCAAGAGATTTCCCATAGATTTTTTTGATTGCTCCGGCGCTGGATGTTCTGATTTTGCAAGCTCTAGCACATTCATTTTTTTCTTCACCTCAGGTTGTTTTTGGTTTCTCTGAATGGCTTTTTTTGAGTACGTCCCGGTGACGAGGAGGACGAGACGGATTCGGAAGACGACGTCACGATCTCTATTTACAAATTTACAAACAAATATTAGATTTACAAATAAACATACAAATAAAAACACCAATTTACAAATAAATTTTTTTACTCTTTTACAAAATGACAATGAAAATCGAACAACTATTATTTTGAAAATCAGCAAACATTTTTTTTTTTCAAAGCAAATTACGTGAATTTTTTATTCTTTATAATCGTGGCGTGATGGAACCAACTACAGAACTTGACTTTTGATTTTAGAAATAGATATAGATTTTAGAAAAGAATTAGAAATAAAATAGAAATATATATTAGAAATTATTTTGATTTAAAAATTACCGTCAATGGAATTTCGTGAAGCTAGAATTGGGAAATTCTTAATCGACGGAACATCCGAAAGTGCGCTCCTTTTGAGAGCTCCAGCAGCTAAAATTGTGGTGGTGAGCTCGGATCTTTTTTCCGGTTCATCACACCCCGTTGAATATGCGTATTCTTGATCTGCCAATCGTTTTAATCTCCGCATTGCTTCTTTGTACGTTGCTGCATGTGCACATAATAACAAACAATTAATAATAACAAATAATTCATAAACAGAACTCATAGCACGTAAAGGGTGAATTAATGTTGATTCTCAGAAGCAAAAAAGCTGCAAATTGAAATTTGCACAAAGCTCTGCGAGGAAGCAGAAAGCTACCAATTTCAATTGGCATCTTCATGCACCATAGAAATCTCTCTTCCTGCTTTCAACTTTCTTATCTTTTCTTCGTTTCTACATACATTCCTTTTTATATACTTAATATTACTTTATCAAGAGTCTCAACACTAAGTATACCTATAACACCATTAATTCATAAGAATTGAAAACTTAAACTTACCAGCAGCTCCACGAATGTTGATGGGATACTTCTTCCAATCACTCGGTGCATCCGACTGTTCCAGAGCCATCTCTTTTAGCATTTTTATTCGTTTGTTGGTGTACGGCGGTGGCATAAATTTAGTCAAACATTTGCCAAGCACTGGATCGAATTCGATCCAAGATGTTGGCACGCAGTCGATCGATTTTTTTCCTGAGATGACGTCTTCGTCAAACTCTACGAGTTGGTAGGTATTCACTGTATCCATCTTCTGGATAAAAAACCATAAATGTAGGCAAAACACAAATTTTGTCCATTTTTTTTAAACAAAAAATTGTTGAGCACAACAATTCAGAAATATAAATATTTTCCGTGCTATCTTACATGGTAACAAGTATATAGAATACTCGAGAAGAAATTGTGTCATGCATTACTTCATGATATTCCAAGACGGAAATTTTCTCTTCGTAATCTTTTACATAACCTCAATATATACACCTGCAGTTCGAACTTGTACAGTGAGGTTGTTTGAGGGAAAATATATTTAAAAAATCTCTTGTATGTATACGTTTCGATTAATTAAAATATTTGTTTAAATGTACTCACTTTTTTTTCATTGAATTTCTCTCAATTGTAGATCGAACAATTGACACTCGATTTCACTCTGCACTGATAGCGTGGCTTGCCGCGAAATAGCGCCTTATTTCTGACGTTCGACTAGCTTCTCTGATGTACGTTAGATGGCGTTGTCGTAGTCTTCTTATATTTAAAAAAAAAGAGTTCCTTCGGTGCACGGTAATTAATGTTTATTATTGTTTACCGCATGTAACCCGATATGAATAGACGAGCAGAAAAAAAGGTTATAATCCACCGTGCCACACTCAGACCGGCGAGTCGAACATAAACAATCCACCGCGCCATCTGTATCGAGAAAAAATCTGTTTTCTCCATCTAGCGGCTAAGTAAGCAACACTGCGAGAAAACGTACGAGGAAAACTACTTTACCGTCATCTAGCGGCGAGGTAACCAAAACTAGCTAGCAAAAACTTGCCAGCCACAACCTAGCGCCTCGCGAGTTATGCTATCTAGATCAATCTAGACAGCGGCTGGGGTCAAAGTAGTTTATGCCGAGTGAATTTCTACACGGGAAGTTCAGCATTGGGATGTTAAAAGACTCAAAATTTCTGACTCATATTTTCCAAATCAATATTGAAGTCGTTGGAATTTCCATAAATGGACAATTGCCACCAAAACCTTCCTGGAAGTCGCCATTTTGCAATGTTTTTTCATGAAAACAATCTTCTAAACAGTTTAATTATGTAATAAATTGTACCTCAGTTTCATAAATTTAAAACTCTTAGTTCCTATCCAGGAAAAAAGATCAAAGTTTGCTATTTTTTCATCGTCTACATGTTTTTCCCCCCTTAAGGACCATTTTCAAAATCACCACCGGCTATTTTGAAGATACTCCATATTTTTTTTAAGGTGTTACTGGATGGATCGTCGGGCAAAAAGTTAGTTCAAAATGAGCTAATCGTGGATTTACAAATCTAGATCATGTTGTACATGTTCAGCCTTACAAATAGCTAATTAAATAATGAATTAACACTTTAAAACAGTTATTTTCCATTTTTAATAATAATTGAAGTAAAATTCGACGATATTGGCGTGTTCTTGACTGAGGTTTTGTCGGTGACTGTACTGATCTCTTTCAACTGTCCAACAAATATAATTTTCAATTTTTTAATTTAATTAGTACGTTTAGATAACCTTATTATTATCAATAATTATCCAAAAACTCAATATATTAGATGAAGTAAAAAGTTCTGAGCGTTTTTTCGCTTTATTTCGTCGATGAAATTAACATAGTTAGGATTATCCGATTTAGATCAAATATGCGCCGTTTTGTTCGATAACTTTTGTCCATTTTGAAGGCAATTTCATAATTCCGCGATTATTGGTAAAAAACTACCTCATTGGTAAAAAACCACCTCATTTTCACAAGCCTCTCTTGAGGCCAGTTTTGTACCATCGAGAAAATTTTGCAAATGCTTGAAAAGGTGATAATCGCTTGGTACCAGGTCTGGACTATACGGCGGGTACGATAGAACCTCCCATCCAAGCTCTCGGAGCTTCTGGCGCGTCGTTAAAGATGTGTGTGGCCTGGCGTTGTCTTGATGGAACACAACACCCTTCCTATTGGCCAATTCTGGCCGCTTCTGGTCGATCGCCTGCTTCAATCTGGTCAGTTATTGACAGTAGAGGTCCGAATTGAGTGTTTGGCCCGATGGGAGCAGCTCATAGCGGATGATTCCCTTCCAATCCCACCAAACACACAGCAAAACTTCTTGGCCGTTAATCCGGGCTTGGCAATCGTTTGGGCCGGCTCACCGCGATTGGGCCACGATCTTTTACGGCTGTTGTTCTCGTATATGACCTTTTTTCATCGCCAGTCATTATCCGCTTCAAAAATGGGTCGATTTCGTTACGTTTCAGCAAAGAATCGCAGGCATCAATTCGGTCCAAAAGGTTCTTTTGCGTCAATTCGTGTGGCACCCATACATCGAGCTTCTTCTTGAGATCAGCCTTATGCAAGTGGTTCCAAACGGTTTTTTGGCTAATCTTCAGTTCCTGGGCAATGGAATAAGTGCTCACATGCCGGTCCGACTCGACGATTTCCATGATTTTATCGACATTTTCGACGATTGGCCTACCAGAGCGTGCCTCATCTTCGACGTCCATATTACCAGAACGGAATCGTTGGAACCACCGCTTTGTTGTTGCATTCGATACTGTATTGGGCCCATAAACAGCACAGATTTTTTTTTGGCCGCCTGCTCCGTTTTTTCACCTTGGTCGTAGTGGTACTGAAGAATGTATCGAATTTTCTCTGTGTTACCTCTATTTTGGAACGCTGTATCACACAACTGGCTTCACCAAACACAAAACTGTCAAAGAACTTTTTTTGAAGCGTAATGTCACCTTTAAATCGCCGTGTAGTATGACCAGATGCAATGTATACATCGTGAGATATGGCTCACTAAAGAAATCTAGTGGAAAACGCTCAGAACTTTTTACTTCACCCAATATATTGAGTTTTCCGATGATTCCTATGAATTCCCTGTTAAAAAGGCGATACTCGTCGTTATTTTAATTAATTTCTTGACAATTACTCAGTCGATTTATTTGAATCGCTTGATCCTAAATCTTGATGATATAATATTTTCAGAATTTACGGCGATTTAGTTATATTCGTTTTACAACCATTAACGTCTGCAGAAGCTGTTTTCCCATAAGCGACCGTGTTAAATTCGTACGTTTATAACTACTAAATTATTTAGTGAACAATTCTAAAATAATTCATGTATTATTATTCTATCAAGAACTATCATTCCTCAAATTTTCAAGAATTTTGGCGATGTTTTAATATTCATCCATTAATACCTTGAAGCTCGTGCTTTATTTTGGGTACAGGGTGCCCATAGGTGTTTTTGAAGGCACTAGGGTGGCGCGCAGTGTCGAATGTCCTTAAAATCACTTTGCTGTCACTTTAGACGATACAATACAGATTTTTCGGTTCAGAGAAGTCTGGAAGAAATGTCGAGTGATTCAGTGCTCTTTCCATCGTTCGTGCGTTCATTCGCTGGTTTGACACTTGAAGGGAGAATCGTCGGGACCTTTTCCCTTTTGCTCCTCATCCTCCAGTCGTCAGAAGCTCGAAGCTTCTAACGGCGTGCCACTTTCTGATTCTCTCTTATCTCTGGGCCACTCGCTTCCTGTTCGTTTTTCGGTGCCCTTGTCTCTTTAGCATCCGGTAGAGGTTGATTGCGACAAAGAGAACAGCAGCAACGAAATACAGAGACCCAATGGCCAATTTGGGTATTAGGCTGCGACTGTGCCATCGTTCTCGAGTACACACGTTTACATTTTTCACCCATGCGTTCTATGTATCACTGTGAAAGATAAGTAGGTATGCTGCATGCGTCTCGAAATGACGTGTAATCTGCACGCCGGGTTTGTAGTACGTGCTAGATGCGTTGAAATAATATTTCCTGTTTGTTTTTCTATATTGAAATAATACCCTTTTTATCGAGTCTTTGTCATATATTCAATCCAAATAATGTGTATTGAATCGACGCTGTTGGAGAAAATCCACGTAGAGCACACGCGAACTATTTACCGCGCGATACACCTGACAGCAATACCTTTCCACACGTGGTCTTTCGCTATGCACGTATAGCTAATTTTTTATTTATCTTAAACAGATCACTGAGGGTTGTACGGCATTCCCAAGAGGGTTTTTTTCTAACTTGACCTCAATGCAATGGAAATCAAAATCAAAACCTCAAAGAGAAGAAGGTAAAAAGAAGACAAACACTGACCATAAGTAAACTAATGAGTTCCTACAAAACAGGAATAGTCAGCACAAGTAAAATAAAACGTAAAGCAGAAACCCAAAACCAAAGACAGTATAAAGAAACTTTTAAACGAACGAACGAAAAAGGGTTGTACGAGTGAAACGTGTTTTAAAAAATCGATAAATTTTTTATGTATACCATACATTATGTAATTATTATTGGTGTGGTGATCCGGTGGTATTAACGTATATTGAGCTATGTACGTTTCCAAATATAGCTTGCAAAATATTTATTAGTTTATTCACGGTCATCGTAATAGACGTTGGTTTCGGTAAAAATTTTCTCTAGAACTTCCTGTAAATGTTTGAGAGAATGATATAAATACTCGAGTTTTCGCGAATGAAAACGAACATCATTTATTCTCTGCATAGATCCACACAGCGACGATTAAAAGCGCGATACGGGCGGCACACTAAAAAACGATTTAGTTGCACGTGTGGCGTCTTTGGTAGCAATATATATATTTTTTTGAATCTCTGAGTCCCAACATATGCCCTTGCGGCTTTTTACGTATCACCCTCTCAATAGAACCCTATCCAATCACGCCCTATCCACACATCGCTAATCTAACCTGACTTCTGTTGCGAAGCCGTCTTAAGCTACACTATATCGTATTTGCCGGGGGTACGGGGAAACTGTGGAAAATCCGTGACGGTATGGACAGGCCCATATTCTTTTGATTCTTTGGTGCACAGACGTTTTACTCAAGTGTCTACACCAAGTTTTCAGAAGTATTGAACTTCCGCTCACTGATTTACGCATCAGGCTGTGCACGGCTAAGCGGTCACCGCTCCGACTATCGGCCATGCACGGCGCTGCTTAACTCAAAGGACCGCCGGAGCCGAAACCCGACGGCTTATCCGCCAATGTCGGTTTATATGTATAAATATCAATAAATATATATAGATTCTGATAAGAAATTTGCGATGCACTGCATTTTTATAAAAATTGCAATTTTAATAAGTTACTCCATCTATACGAAATCGCTGAAGAATTGTTCATGGGATGTATTGAAATTTCCTACAGTGAACACTCGTGACCAGTTCTTCAAACGGTTTTATATCGGTGAAGCAACTAATATAAATTGTAATTCCGATAGGAATGCAATGCGATGAACATTTGATAAAAACTGCAATGAAAAATAAATGGAAATAATTGAACAAAGTAGGAATTTTATTACACAGGTAATATGTAATAAAAATAACAAGGATTATCATTATTATTATTTACTGCTACTACTATTATTATCAATATTTATTAATCGTAATAACTATTCTTATTACTGACATCGTCGATGGCCAATATGATTTTTTTTATGTATTCATTCAATTTTGATGCATTGAATTTTTCTTAGAGAGATTGGTGAGTGACGGGGGAATAAATACATTTAATTCTGACAGCTGTTAATTTATCGGCGAGTTGAAGTATGCGAATTTTTATCGAGCTACTATTACCCAGAATTTGTTGAATTTACACGAGAAACTCAGTAAAAAACGAGGTCGAAAGATTATGGAATTTACGATATTTTTCGTTGTGAGCCTTGAAAGATTGTCTTCTTTCTTTCGCAGTACATCAACAAAGCAATGATTTACGTTCACTGACAAAATGGTGAAATGAAGTAACAAAGCAACGGTTAATGTAAAAAAAATTGTGTAGTCTATTTGTGAGGCCACTCGAACAAAGCACAATTGAGTGGCATGAATAAACTAGAGATTCGTTTGTAAGTAACGATATTTCATGCCGGTTTGAGAATACAGATGCAAGATCTTAGAGAGAAAGGGAGAGAGAGCGAGAGAGAAAGAGAGAGAGAGAGAGAGAGAAAGAGAGAGATAGAATTTTCCTCGACCTCTCATCGTTTCCGCGCGCAACGAGCCCTCCTACTCACCTCCCTCGTCCTTTCTGCCTCCCTCGCATGTCGCGTGCAGACTATAATCTTCGTCCTTTTTTGCCGTCCCTACCTCTTTTGCCCCTCTCAGTCTCTCCCGGCTCATTCGTTCTTCATCCTGTTCCGCCTCTCAGCGTGTCCCACGTAGCTCGTTTCATCTTATACACGCGCGCTTTCTTAAGTGAAATAAATCGTTGCTGTACTTGCTCGGCTGTCCCACTGTGTCCTATATCCTTCTCCACCTTCTAGCTCTTTCTGCTTACGTGAAAGGCCGGAAGACGATATACTTGAAATGTTGCCAAAAACGATTAGGGGTGAGAGCCAGAGGGTGAGATCCCCCCGGATGGGAGTGGCTCGACGAAACGATACCGCGAGGGAGGGAGAAGAATATGGGAAAAGTACACAGAGACAAATTTCTTCTCTCCAGCCTCGCGGTGTAAGCCCGTTTTTATTTTACTTAGAATCGAGTTGAGGTGCTCCCGTGTATAGGAGGGTTATGTAGCTTGCAAGCTTCGCATTGAGGGAGACTACCAGTCTAGAGCCCGGCAATGAGGTAAATGTTGACAATTTTTTATGGATACCGACTTAATAGAATTAAAATTGTGTTTAGTGGTCTGTCGTCTAACATATCTTGAAGTGTCTGCACCATTTTTTTTTGCGAAATTTTGTTAAAAAATGGCTTTGCTGAATCTGGATGAAACCAGTCAGCTTAGTCTGATGATCCATTCGGCGAGGGATACACCCTTGTAACTCTTTTAAGGGAAATTTCCAGTTTAGAGCCCGGGAAACAGGGTGAATTTCAGGGTAAAGATGGAATGAAAATTCTATTCAGTGGTCTTTAGTCTCCATATCTTCAAGTATCTTCTCGTTGTATCAGCAATAAGATTTTGTTAAAAAATCGCGTTGCTGAAGCTGGATGAAGCGAGTTACCTTTGTCCCATAGTGTCCTACACGGAGAATTAAATGTTAAAAATTACCGTGCAGTAACGGTAACCTGATGACAACCCTGAAACTTCGCTTATTATTACTGAGTAAAACACAGATTATCACGAAAATAAAATAAAATTTCTTGTTCAGATAGAAAATTTTACCAGATTTTCTAGTAAATTTTGATGTGTAACAACATACGCAAAACTTAAATTTAAAAAATATATATCAGCAAAATTTTACTGGGCATTTTATTATTTTATGCCTTTCAAAAATGTCTATAAAAAAGTATCGTCTTTATAACAGTTATTTTAAGATTTATTATAAAATTTAATGAGTGTTATAGGAAAATATATTGTGCTCTCGGTAAAAATTATCGTGCGCGCTACCCTTCTTGTATAGTAAAATTTTAGCTACGTATTTGAAATTTTCTGTAACGTGAGTTAAAAAAAACTTGTCGCATATGAATTATTATGCTTTTCTCACTTGTCACCACATTGAAATATATGACGGTAATTTTTACCGTGAAATTCACGACAAAAATGACTTTTTCATTCTCTCCGTGTACGATCGGCAACATTACACCACCAATTCTTCACCGATTTAGTGGATGTTTTTTTAACCTTTGTGTTTAATAACAACATTTTACATCGAAGTACGTCGGGGATTTTCGATACATTGAAATTTTTTTCGAAAAAACACATTTTCGGCGATTTTTTTTACCAAAAACAATTTTCTTTTTCAAACACGCACCAGTTTATGAAAAATCGATATATTTTGATTTCTCTACGTACTTCGAAGGCAAATCTTATGTAGAACTGAAATTACTTTGAATTTTTCGTCAAGGTGAAAAATTGAAGGAGAACTATCGCCGGATGCAGGAAACTATCAGACAAAGGTGACTCGCTTCATCCAGCTTCAGCGCCGCTATTTTGTAAAAAAAATCTTGTAAAATTTTTTTTTAAGATACTTGAAGATATATAGAATAAATGCAACTAAACGGAATTTTCATTCTATCAATAGTATTCATAAAAAATCGTCGAAATTCACCCTTTTTTGAGTTGCGGATTTTTGAGTTGCGGATTTACCCTTTTTTGAGTTGCGGATTTACGGAAAAATGTTAAAACACATCTCTGGCATTTTTTCTGGAGGGGGGGGGGGGCACAAGGGGTCAGCCCGACAGGAACTGGTTTCATTCACAATCTTTTTTTTTTTAATAAACTTTACACAATAGTCGATAATCACGTAACATACACGAAATATGAAACTTGATTTAATTACACGTTCATGTTAACATTAATATCAAACTCTTGTAATACCTTAAAAAATAATCATTTAATTTTTCATCATTTTTTAATCCAGTCACCAGTCTTTAACCTTTACTTTCAGCAGGTACCCAATTTAATAAGTCTTAGTTTTCTATTTTTTTTCTGCAAATCGGCCCAACACTTTTACAGCTGGAATTTGTTTTTAGCAGTGTCATTCTCCAAGTTCAGCAGTGACATAAGAGAGAATCGTGGCCGGAGCATTGTGCTTCTATTGCTGTTTGGAAAAGTTTATATAAATTAAGGCAGTACTCCTTTTTAATATGCTTTCTCAAACTTTCAGCATTCATATTACACCATTTTTTAATTGAAGTATGTTTTACATCACCATCGCTTGAGCTACTAAGATTAACGTATGAAATATTAAGATTTTTCAATAATTATTGATGAAATCCTTTCCGTTCTTCATGTCTAATTTTAAAAATGCATCAACTGCATGAGCTAACGGTAGGTTCGCAAATCAGCGTTTTAGATTTATAATGATATTATCTACTACTTGATAGTAAATCATTTACAATGAGAGCTTCACTCTTTCTATCGAAAAAGTAACAGTGCTACCAGATCTATACGTATGTCCGTGAATAAGTCAGATATTTCGAAAATCTTGGGCCGGGGCGGCTGCCCTCTGGCCCCTACCTAGTTACGCTAAAGATCTGTAGTGAAAGGGAATAATCGTGCCTTGAACTTTCTGCCTGCTATGGCCGGGTATTTTTTCGTTCTGCCACGACACATCCGCCATTCACGGCTCAAACGTAACCATAAAAGTCTCGACAAACGCGCCTTTTCCCCTCTCGGCATTTTTGTCTTCGTGTCCTAGTCTGTTTTTTATTCGTGAGCGGCATAGTGGGCTCAATAAAAGGAAACACGATAAACAACCCCGTTTTTTTAAGTCAAAATCCATATAAGTTGTCGCCCGATACATCGAAGGAAACTGCTAAAAAATACGAAGGGTGTGAGAAAGGTCTACAGCAAAAAAAAAAACAAAACACGGTATCGGTTCGTGGTTGGAACATTTGCCATGATTTGTGCTCCATGGTGGATTGATCCATTCAGATGGAGAACACATTTGGTATATAAAGTTACGCTTGGCCAAGAGGGGGGTAAATGAAAAGAGAGATGGATAGAAAAAGGGAGAGAACTATCCAGGCGCAAGAAAATTTAATTTTGCTACGATGGAAAAAGCTCGAGAACGTTTCTCAACGTAAACTCGAGGACTCTTCCGGCTCGAATATCCGGTGCGAAATTCACCACCGACTCGCTCCGAGCTATCCCATCTCATCCCCTCAACTCTTAGACGCCTCTCAATCTCTCTTTTTAGGGTCTTCCGGCTTGCCGGGTTTGGTACTGACAAGTACTCCTATATCCGTATGGTTTTTCTCCCGATGTCTTTTTCTATCTATCTTCTTCCACCCACGACGTCTCCTTCCTCCCGCGCTTCCCCCATATCTTCAACAACTCCACCCTAGCAGGCACCAACGTACACTCGAATTTACTTTTTTACATGAACGACGTCTGTATTTCCGAGTTGAGCTTGCTGATTGTTATTTTGTATGAGGCTTGGACCGAATTTTTACGGTACATTTTGTTCGGTCTATGCATAATTCCGTAGCGAAGTTCCGACAGTTGTCATTCGTTGTTGTTTCTCCGCTCGCACATGTGTTAACCATATGAAATGTCGTGTAATAAGTGAAAGCTCAAACTTGTGCCGACCTTTTAAAAACATTGTCGTCGAGTTCCGTGACGTATAGGAAGTTTAATTATATTTTGAACATCCCGTGTTGGGAGTCCCTAGATCCTACCACATCCCTATAGCGATTTGATAGGGAAGCCACACCTAGGGAGTCAACATTCGAATCCAAGTGGATTCCAATATTTTTTATTCTCAACCGGAGTTTGTTGGATCTCCCAAAAAAGAAATATTCTTTCGTGATCCCTTGCACAAATTTGTTGGGGAGTACCAAGATGCACCTACATCTCTATAGGGATTTGTTAAGGACATCGCACATAAGGGAGTCCTCATTGGGATCCAATTGGTTTCTGCACTGTTCTCCAATGAACGCTGTTTGCGAATTCTTACCATGTTCGAATAAAAAATATGTGAAAAGTCACGCGAAAAAACTCGGCTTGTTAAAACATAACCTGCACGATTCGTGAGTGTTTACTTGTGTGGTGGAATTATGTCAAAGTGCAGTGAAATAAATAACGAACGATAATTACAGTGCATTGTCAATTATGTGATTCAAATCGATTTCTAAGGAAGTTGGACATATGCAGAAATTGGGGTCAGGCTGTGATTAGGCCCATCTTAATTTTCCCTAACCTTACTAAGGCCCTAATCTGGAAGTCACACATAGGCCATCAGTGACGGGTCACACTCTCCCACATAGAAATTTTGATCAGGCAGCCTCAACATTGATCACACCGTTATCATGCTGCGGTCTGGAATGCCGTAATGAGGCACGCCTGATCGGTGCCGGATGCTGACCGGGTCGGTGCCGGATGCCGGTGACTATCGGTAAACCGTAGAATGGGAGTAAGAAGGCTACCTTACTGCGGCTTAATCAGGGTGTCTTTTTACTCCCGTAAATCAGGCAATATGGATATGGCCCTACTAGGGCTTGACCTAATAAGGCCCTATTGTGGCTTGCCTTATAACTGCCTCAGCATTCCATCAACGCACATAACCTCCTATATCCTACGTCAAAATTTTTATTCAGCAGCATATTATCTTTGAAGTTTTGACGTTTCTGAAAGGTGTTATGGACTGTGATGAAAAAAAAAACGTTATGGAACTCGAATGCGTGTTAGAAGATTCCGCTGTATTTCGAAATCTCAAAACACTGTACAGAATTGGTCATCGTCGTGTGAACAAGATATGTTTAACCTAAAAATATATATGGACGTTTAATACGTTATTAGTGCTTAAATGCCTAAAAAAATGTTTTTCACCAAGTTCAGAAAAATACAAGCTAATAATTTACGAGACGTTTGACTTGAACGGACGAATATTTTCCTCTATTTTCCGTCAAAAGATTTTGAGCACCGAGCGGGTCAGGATAAAAAGACTTCAACATAAAACCTAAATGGAACATTATTCATAATGTTCTCTATACTATCTTTAATTAATCTGATTATAAGTTTTTTTGTAACTTTTCGTAATAAAAATGATACTGACAAATACATTCTAGGCCTTGTATAAATACATATATTATAGAGTGTATATGTGTACGAGCATGTATGGGTACTGGTTCCGTAACGAAGTATTATAAGAACCTGATCAGGCAACATTATAATGACCTGATCAGGCAGCATTATAAACGCCTGGTCAGGCAACCGGATAACGGCCGGATCGGGCAGCCAGATAAGGCCCATATGTGACAGAGCGTTACACTTTCTATCAGGGCGCTATCGGGTTCCGTTATAAGTGCCCTACCAGGGCAGTCAGGTAATCTGAAAGCGTCCCGAATTGGACCCTATTGAAATTTCTACGTGGATTGCTACCGAGGGCTGTTGAAGGCCAAATAATTAGGGCCTTTAAAAATCCCTCAACGGTGCCTCATAAAAACTATTGCAGCCATATACGTATGTGTATAAGTGTACACTGTGAAAAGGAAATGTGTTATTTCAATACCTTTCAGGCTTAGAACTTTCTCACGTAGATATTTCGATAGGGTGCGATTTAGGACGCTTTCAGGTTGCCTGACTGCCCTGGTGGGGCACTTATAAGGCAACACGATAGCGCCCTCCTAGAAAGCGTAACGTTCTATCACATATGGGCCTTATGTGGTTGCCTGATCAGGCCGTTATCAGGTTACCTCATCAGGCGGTTATTAGGTTGCCTGACCAGGCATTTATAATGTTGCCCGATCAGGCCATTCTAATGTTGACTGATCAGGTCATTATGATACTGCATTACGTAGGCAGTACGCATTCCTGCTCTTACACATACACACTCTACAATATATGTTTACAAAGCCTAGAATGTATTTGTCAGTATCATTTTTATTACGAAAAGTTACAAAAAAGGTTATAATCAGATTAATTAAAGATATATTGAAATATATTTTTCAATTGAGGAAAGTTATAAAAAAGGTTATAATTAGATTAATTTAAAATAGTATAGAGATTATTACATAAACATTAATAAAACATTAACGGAACATTATACATAAACATTAACATAAAACATTAACAATACATAAACATTAACATAAAACATTAACGGAACATTATAAATAATGTTCCGTTAATGTTTTATGTTGAAGAGTTTTATGTTAAAGTATTTTTGTTCCGAACCGTACGAAACAAACCGTGCGGTTTTCTTCCCAATCCTTGGCATTATTAATGAGTTTTCTCACTGCTTGCTTAAAATCTTTTGCACAGATTAGAGGTGTGTTCTCGTTGTGGGAATGCTTTGTCATAATGACTCCTAAAAAATTACGATCGTGCTATATGTTCAATATGCAATCGTGTTATATGCTCAATCTTTAATAAGTACAGCTAAGGCCCTTATTAAATGTAATGCATATGATTAACCCGAATCCGATACCTTTGACGCAAGATTAAAAATTGGTCTTGCTAAGTACAGATTTTTTCCCGGTTTTTTACGGCCGTGTGTTGCATGACGACGTCCCTCGAGATCATTTTTTTAAATATGCCCCTCACTGTTTGCTGCATTGGTACCCAAACGTTTACCATGTGCGACATGGTGGCACCCTAAAGAAGATACAGCCAAGGTCTTACTTAGGGTTTATCTATGGCACTGGTTTTGAATATATACGAAATAAGAATCTAGCATATCATCCCGAGAATGCTTATCTGTAAGCAATCTGTTGTCAAAAGCCGTCAAATCTTCCAGATTTTTCAACGGAAGATCGTGCTTGTACTTTTCAACGGGAAAGGTGAAATTCAGAATCTCCGACGTTTTACCGACGTTGCACTCGCTTAGCATGTTTTTCAGTTCGTCCAACTGTGTTGATATCCGCAGAAGATGCAGGCTTTCAGAATGAAATCCTTTTGTAATCATCGTTTTAATTTTTGAAATATTCAAAGCATAATAAATAAGCTAAGTAAGAACGTTGTTCTTAAGCGGAATGTTGTAACTTAGGTATATAAGGTACGAAATGTAATAAAAGGTGGGGAATAAGATAGAATAAGGTGGGCACGTAAAAGGGGAAGCAACCCGTACGATGCACATAGAAGTATTGGTAGGATAAAACGGCTTAAAATGATTAGATACGTTATTTTGCAATGGTATCGAATAAAACATAATATTGAATGATAATTCGTTGTTTATTATAATAAATAGGTAAACTATTCGAAAAAAAAAATTAATCTGAGTCGTCAACAAACTGTTCGCCTTCGGCTTCATCTTCGTCGACTTCTATATTTTGGTCGGCATAGTTTTCAGTTGGAGGTAAAAGTGTTGTACATGCAATCATCAGATTGGCTGCCTCTTGCGAAAAAGGCTTGGTTTTCTTCTATTGCCTTCGTCTGCAGGTACTTAAATACGGGTCTGATCTTAGTAGCAGCGTATTTAATACGTCTCTGTTACAATCCACTCGTGAAAATTTGCGACCAAAATCTAATCTGTATTGCCGGAAGTGTTTGTGAAGTGTTTTTGAAGTGAAAATTTAATCTGTATTGCCAAAATTTAATCTGTATTGCCGGAAGTGTTGGTAAAATTGCATGAGTTATCACTTCGGCACCGTGCATCAAAACTTTGTGTACAGTTGGTGTCATGGAATGTCACCCATACAGATCTATATACATTTTTGCAGTTTCGTGTGCAAAGACGTCAAATTTATCAGCATCGATATTCTTGCCACTCGAAATCACCTCCAGGATTACTTCGAATCGTTTAATTAGATCCAGATTGACGCCAGTGATTCGTGAAGAGCATTCCGGGTCGGCAAAAAATCGTCTGGACGTGTTGCCATCATTAGTATTCCCAAATCCCGCCTTGGGAATATCTACCAATAAACCCACTCCTTTTTTAAAGGCTCTTTGAATTTTCTCCTTAGTTTCCTTAACAAATTTTATCTTCTGCAGATCGCGCTTGCCACTTTTTTAATGGTATTTTATAAGCCAAATGAAATAGCAATTCGAAAAAGCGAATTCTAGCATGAAGAATCGAGAGTCCAAACTTCATTGCTTCTACGTTGACTTTCTCTGCTTTAATGAATTTATTGAAATCTTTTGAAGTCTGTCCACAAATATAACATCTCATAGTGGAAGCAGTATCAGTTGCGGCATTGCAGACTTTTCCATCGATCATTGTGAGCATCACGATATGCTTTATTTTGCCTGCTCCATTAGAAGTGGACTGTCTCTGTAAGGTGCGTGATTTGGTTTTCGATGTGTGTTATTTCTTCTTTCGTAACTTTTTTGGATTCGTTAGTGAAGCGTATGCGTATGGGTCTGCAGAATCTAGTCGAGTGAGTGACTGGGTTTTGCCATATAATTTTCGTCGCCTCTTCTTCAATCATGACAACCAATCTGAGAGGGACAGGTGAGCTTTGAAAAATATTTGCCTCACTATAGGTGCTGTTTAAAATTTTTTATTTGTACTGTATCTGTTGTGACCCGTCACAGCCCCATTTTGATATTAAAACCATATTTTGTTTTTCTTCTTTTGTACATGTTTCTACGACCTCTGCGATATATTTATACAGAGGCAATGCTGTGTGGTCAAGTAATGCTTGAAGTTGGATTTCGGCGCAGGTTTCAGTTACTTGTATCAACTCCTCATGAGGGTAACATTCCTTTTTCGCTTGTTTTATCAGAGAATAGCAGGGGTAGATGCTCTTGCTAGCACTTTCCAAAACTTCCCACTGTATTCTGGTGAAGTCGCCTTCTAAAAAAATTGCTAGTGCCTCTTGAGGGGCAAATTTCTTAACTATTAGTTGCTTTGGCGCAGAAGTAACTATTTTGCGAAATTTCTTAGCTCTGGTTGGCGAAGAAGTAATTTCTTTAATTATTTTTGCCGCATCGGTATTTTCTTAAGTGCGCTGGCTCATGCTAGCTGCAAACGTCAATTCCTCGACAGGTACCTTTTCGCGTAGCTCTTTAATTTTCCGACGTTTACTACAGTTGCTAAGCTCTTCGAACGATTTGCATGGACGTCCGATTCGTCTCGGTTTCTGTGTAGGGTCAGGCAGTTTAATGCACGATCTGAGCCATTGTACGTTGTTTTTTAAGAAGCGTTCATCTTTGTTGCTAGCCGCTGTCCATTTATTCTTGAAATCGCTTTTGAAAATCTTCAACGCACGACTTATATCAGTTTTTTGGTCCTCTGGACAATTCATAATTTTAGCACATTTTTCTTCCAACAACGAAAACTTCTCATCTACTTTCTTCCCCTTAACATCTTTTAAAATGTCATATAATTCACTTCGGGTAAATGTCTTGAAGATTTCCGAAGAATCTGCAAGAAAAATAACAAAAGATTACTAAGTTGAAATAACTCAACATTTTACTCATTAATTTGAAAGTGATAAAAAAACAAAATGGCGGGCTTCGGCGGACAATTTTCCGGCAGTTTATGATTTTCACAAATTTAAAGTTAATTTTCATTAAAAAAATCATAACCCGACAAGACCATACATATTAACAAAAACACTATGATCTGATAATTTTGGGTTATCATGACTACCCGAATAGGACTTCATAAACAATTGTTTGCAACGCACAATATAAACTGAAAATCAATATAATTTTGTTTTACAGTATAGTACATACCTTCGTTTTCCTTGTTCAATAGGTTTTTTGGCCAAATTCGACCACACGAAAACTGAATAGCAGGAGGAAAAATACCACGAGCAAAAATGCCGAGAACAAAAAACATGCAATTCAAACAAATGCTGGGTTACGACGGACTGTACGACAAGGGGCAACAGCGGGGGGAATTTTGAAGGATGCCGTTTGATAGACGGGTTATCTATCTTAAAGAATAATAATCTTGTCGGGGTATTTTACTTACTTACGGATTTTGACTTTTGAGCGGTTTTATCATGCAAATACTCCGATGTGCGATGGAAGCAATAAAAAAAAGTAAGCTAAGCCTGACATAACATTGCAAATGCTCACCTTCGATGGTCAAGTCGTTATGTTTTATTACTGGTAGAATTTCGTTGAATAATAAATTAGCTTTCGTCGACGGTTTCTTTATGATCTTATCTTCCACTACTACAAATGGTGGATTACATTAAATCGAACAATCGCATAAATTATACATTGGACTGCCGGAATAGAAATCATAAGTGACCTTTGATCTTTGAGGCTCGATTTTGTTTCCGTTTTTTTCGGCTCGCTATCGGAAGGGGTTGTGTCCATTACTAAACATAGAGAACAAATAAACATCTCTTTTATAAAAAAAGCCGAATTCATAAATATAAAAAGAAGCAATCATGGATGTAAATCGCGAGAAAAAATACAAAAAACGATTCGACAGTACGGCATTTTATTAGTCCAGGAATCGACTAACGCGCATTATTGTTACAGAAGTAGGAAGCACTATCGTGAAGAAAAAATGTAAACTATAAGCCCGTCTAAAGGCAACACGTTCTCTGCTATAACACGAAATGAAAAATGTATGTCCTACTACGATAAATAATATAATGATCAATATTTTAAGAATGGATAGATTGGATTTCGTATGGTAATATGTAACAAATTTGGTTCTGCATCGAATAAATAAAAATATTCCCCATATATTTATCAATTACCTATTGCTTTACCAAACACGTACGTAAATTTTTATTTTCGTCCATCAGCTCAGGAATATCCCACATGTTCTCGATATTACGCAGATTGTTTTTTTTTGTAAGTATTAGCTGCCATTGTAACCATACATTTTGCAGTCCTTTCATCTCTGTGGAATATGCATATTCTTTCTTGTCTAAGACTTTCAGATTTTTTAACGCTTCTTCATAGGTTCTTATAAAATGGAGTACAAAAATAAAATGAACACTACAGAAATATGCATTTTTGGATGTGTATAAAATGTATATATTGATAAAATAAAAATTATTGATTAAAAATATTAATAAAAAAATATTATTTATTAGAAAACGTACTAGCTTCGCCACGTATGGTGATTGGGTATGAAGGCCAAGCATCTGGCGCACGAGCTGCACATTTGATAAGAGAATGAAGTAGCGCTGAATTCTCATCGTCGTACAGTGGTGGCATAAATTTTGCGATTAATTCTTGGAGATTATGAACGTACGATATCCAGTTTGATATGGAATCAAATCGACGCTTCTTTGTTTATCACGGGTTTTTCTTCTAAATTCGATAAACTTGTAGGGAATATCGTCCATCTATAATATGATTATGATGTATTGGACGAATTATTATTTTCACATCGTATGTATTTTTTGTCACACATTTTCAACACATAAGTTATGTGTTGAAAATTTCGCGCCCTTACAAGTGGCGCGAAAAATAACTTTTTGTGCCACAAATGTGATGGAATTGTGGTTTTTTTAATAGACCAAAATATTTGTACTCATGTTTTTTGGGTCGCTGAATCCAAATTTGATATCGAATTTTGTAAATTCAAAATGGCGGATCCAAAATGGCGGACCAAAAATCCAAAAGTTTGTTTCATCTAAGTGAACGTTGGTACTTGGGGGTTCTTAGGGTCGCTGAACTCAAACCTGAGGTCAGATTTTTTAAATTCAAAATGGCGGGTCCAATATGGCGCACTGAAAGGCAAAATGGTATTTTACTTAATAACTTATTGGTTAGCGTTAAAAATGAATACCCTGAAGTTGCCAAAAAGGCAATCCTAACCTTGCTCCCTTTCGTAACAACGTATCAATGTGAGGTAGGCTTATACCTATACGAAAGACAAATTTAGGTTTAGAATGGTTGCTGCCTCGGATATACGAATACAATTAACGGGCATAAAACCTAACTTTAAAAAAAATAATTGATAAAACAGTAAAGCAGTTCCACTCGTCTCATTAATCTTTGTTTGAAATATCTTTTATAATAAATGTTTTTACTCTCATTTTAAATAGCAGTATCTTTTCTTTTTTATCACTTAGTATTGGGTTCCATAAAATCAAAATGATTTATTGAGTGTTCCGTGGCCTTGAAAGTTTAAGAACCGCTGACCTAAAAGACCAATATGTAAAGGCGCACAAAATAAATTTTTGTATTTTAAAATTTTGGAAAAAGTCAACTCTTGACTATCTCTCTTGTATAATCGAAAAGAAACATCGAAATTACTATTCACTAAAGAAAACGAAAAAAACGTGTGTGGGGGACGTTACGCAGTTGTACTAGCATTTTGATTCGTCCGAGCATTGTTGTGCATTACTGCTTTCACATTTGGTGTAAGAATTGTCTGAAGAGAAAAAGTATATCAATAATTATTGGTTATAGTAGCTAATTAGTGGTTAAAGCAAATGCCCAGGATCGAAACATGAACTATCACATCGACATTATTAGCCGGTGCAAACAAATTTATTTTGTTGGCGCACGCTCCTTATTTCTTCTATTTAGCACTGCGTTTGACCAGTGCATATATGCGCAAAAACAAAATGTGCCCACAGAGTGCATGACGCACATATGCATCATGACGAAAAAGCCGATGAAAACTGGTTGCTAATATCGCGATAGGAATATAATTTAGTTTCTCTTGATTTTTGAGGTCGCTGAATCCAAATATGATGTCCGATTCGGAAATACAAAATGGCGGATCTAATATGGTGCTCTGAAAAAGAAAAATTTATTCTATTTGCACGAAACCTCATACTGAGGGGTTTTCGGGCTCACTGGATGCGAATCTGATAATAGATTTTCAAAATTCCAATAGGGAACCAATATACATACACATATATATACAGGGTGAGGCACATAAAGTGTTACAGAGCAATAGCACTCAAACTATTGATCATATCCAAAAATGTTTCAGACAAAAGTTTCAGTGTTCGAGAAGGCCGTCATACTGGACCACCCTATTTTTTTATCGGTGGAGACGCTGAAGCTACGTCAAGGTCAACTCCACTTTTTAAAATGGAACCATGTTTTTTTTTTTCGATGACATTATTACCGATTTTAAGACGAATTCAGCGACCTACAACACAAGGTCATTCTAGTCACGCAAAGTATGAAAATAGTCGAAAAATCGAAAAATATCGGAATAATCACTTTCAAAGGATCCACTAACCTTGGTTTGGGTCTACCTACAGAAGATGCTCGAAGTGATGACCCTCGACTTGTAAACACTTGTTTGATCGCTGTTTTCATTTCTTACGATACCAATGTTAAATGGTATCGTAAGACCTAAATTAAAGCGGAAAACATTCAACATTGCTATTTTCAACGCACGTATGCTAGAAATTAATTTTTTTTTATAGCTAAAATCATCGAATGCTTTAATGACAAATAGTAACTAATTCGCGGAACCCCGGTGACTTTCCCACGGAACCCTTGGGTTTCGCGGAACACAGTTTAAGAACCGCTGTTTTAGGTTATGGTACAGTCGCCAGCGGTTGTTCTGACCAATAATCAACCGCTAATTATCGCTATACTTTTTATTTATTTGAAAAAAATTAAACACAATATAACGATGGACTACAATACTCACATTTATAAAACACACGCATGATGTATAAAGTGCTTACAAACGTTTTCTCCGTCTTTTTAGCGGGCGTCCGAGAGCGGACGGACTCTCACGAGCCCCAAATCGCACGCCCCGTAGAAAATACTTACGGCGGTTTTTTTTCAAGTATGCAGCTGAAATTGTCAAGTGTTTATTTCTTTTTATTATTTGATACAGGTTACGAAGGCTCAGGTTCAGTGTCAGTAGAATTATTAAGGCATGCTTGTAAATAAAGGATATTTATTATACTCTGCGATATGTGATTGTGGGCCTGTTAAACGCTTCAAATATTTTATGAATAGAGCGACGTGGTTTGGTGTAAAGTTTGTATGCGATGTTGCATGAATCGGTCCTTATGCATCACAATATTATTTTTATATTTACTGACAACTTTCACAATATTATTATTTAAGTCTTAATAATAATACTCACATTCATTGACGAAGAAGCGGCATGACGTATATTTTATCATCCTCCAAACCGTCATTTATTTTCAAGTATACTAATTTTTAAACAACATCTTGATGAGCACATGTTTTGTCCATATTCGTATTTTTTAATTTCGACATATCAAGTGTCTTCGAATTACGCGAATATTGGAATAGCCTCATCAACTTTCCTACAATTTGAACCACATCTTGATCTTCCAGATATGGAATACACATTTTTTCAATCATCAGTATCTATGATTATTTCGAAGCAAAACTGTGTTGTCTGGTGACTTACTCATGAGAATTGATTCTTTGAATCGATTTTTTTTTATCACTGTGTATTCTTGAGCTTGTGTTCGTTTGTTACTGGACAATATAGTTATAGCGGGTGGTACTACGATTTTATCGATATTGGCAATAAATGTATAATGAAAACGACGAGCTACTTGTGGTAAAGGTCGATTGCCATTTTGAACAATTTTTTTCAACTTTCTCAAAGCATTTTCAAATGCTTTTAATATCATCCGCTAAAGGAATCAAAGAATGCATTTTCAATACATCGCACTGAATTCCCTAATATTATTTAGCTAGGCGCACAAATGTCATCAGATAAATTCTTGCTTGTTCATTGAACTTTATCGCTAAATTTTCCGAGCATAGTAGGGGAAGGTGGGGCACAGTGTGTCACTTTTTTCTAACGAATTTTTACTCTTACCAAAGTAGTCTGATTAGGAAAAAAATGGTCATAATCGATTTTGTAGACCTCTGGGCGTACAACAAAGCTGCATTGTACACCACTGATGGGGTAAAATGTGTCTGATAGGGGGGTACAATGTGTCAAGTACTGCGAAACGTGGGGCATGTATACCTAAAGTGATAAAAACGATCATTTTTCACATTTTTACCTTGTTACGTCCGAAGCCGTTTAAAAAAAAAGATATATATGAGGCATTCCACAGGTTTTCAGCAAGGTCAAAACCCTCACTATTTTTCAGAGTCCTGCAATTTTTTTATTATCATAAGGTACTTACTAGGAGTGTCTGTGATTTTTTTCAGATTTTTTTTATGAGTCCTGCTCTAGATATCTCAATTTTTGAAAAATGAGAATTAGTTTTCAACTAGATGTACCTTAAAAACTATGGCCCAGGCAAAAAAAATTATCGAACAAAATATTTTTGATTTTGAATGAACTTTAGACTTTAACAATAAAAAAAAAAATTTCGTAGATTTTTTTCATTTATTATATAATAAATGAAAAAAATCGATTTTCAAAAAGTATGTCACGTTTGATTTTGCTCTAAATTTTTCTGAATTTTCTATTGTTAGTGTGGACATACAGAAAAAATTGGCATCATGGGCCGCGAACTGGTTTAGAAGATACGGGCCGATTTGCATTTTTTTTTGTTGTTATTCATCTTATCTTTAGTTGTATCAGTCTGATTGCAATTAGTAGTGAACATAACTGAAAAATAACACGATAAGATGAAACTTCAAGCAGCTTCGGATAATGTAATTGACGATTTCGAAATTTATTGCATTTCTTACTTTTAAATACTAGGTAAGAAAAAACACAATATTTATGACAAGTGAACGTTTTTTATTGCCCAGTATTAGCAAATCTTGTGAATTATTATATGAGGCATTCCACAGGTTTGCAGCAAGGTCAAAACCCTCACTATTTTTCAGAGTACTGCAATTTTTTTATTATCATAAGGTACCTACTAGAAGTGTCTGTGATTTTTTTCAGATTTTTTTTATGAGTCCTGCTCCAGATATCTCAATTTTCGAAAAATGAGAATCAAAAAAAATTACGGGGCAAAATATTTTTGATTTTTAATGAACTTTTGACTTTAACAATAAAACAATTTTTTTCGTACAAAAATTCTATAATAAATGAAAAAAATCGATTTTCAAAAAGTATGTCACGTTTGATTTTGCTCTAAATTTTTCTAAATTTTCTGTTGTTAGTGTAGACATACAGAAAAAAATTGGCAAGACAGGCCGCGAACTGGTATAGAAGACACAGGCTGATTTGCATTTTTTTTTTCTTTCATATTGATATGAATTGGATGATTAATTGGGAGAAACTTTGAATTTCACATAAAAAAATATATCAAAGTTTTTTGTATGTTATAAGATTGATTTTTTTAAATTTTCAAATTTCCCGCCCAAACGACGCGACACCGGCGGCAAGGTCGGAAGTAAACGTTCCCGTATTTCCTTGGCCGATTTCGATGTTATGATTGTATGTGAAATTACATAACCTTTATAACGTATTTAAAAGTTAGAAATGCGATAAATTTCGAAATCGTCAATTACATTATCCGAAGCTGCTTGAAGTTTCATCTTATCGTGTTATTTTTCAGTTATGTCCACTACTAATTCAAATCAGACTGATACAACTAAAGATAAGATGAATAACAACAAAAAAAAAAAATTCAAATCGGCCCGTATCTTCTAAACCAGTTCGCGGCCCATGATGCCAATTTTTTCTGTATGTCCACACTAACAACAGAAAATTCAGAAAAATTTAGAGCAAAATCAAACGTGACATACTTTTTGAAAATCGATTTTTTTCATTTATTATGTCATTTTTTACGAAAAAAAATTTTTTCATTGTTAAAGTCTAAAGTTCATTCAAAATCAAAAATATTTTGTCCGATAATTTTTTTTGCCTGGGCCATAGTTTTTAAGGTACATCTAGTTGAAAACTAATTCTCATTTTTCAAAAATTGAGATATCTAGAGCAGGACTCATAAAAAAAATCTGAAAAAAATCACAGACACTCCTAGTAAGTACCGTATGATAATAAAAAAATTGCAGGACTCTGAAAAATAGTGAGGGTTTTGACCTTGCTGAAAACCTGTGGAATGCCTCATATATTTTAAGGAGTTATAAACGTCGAGCGGTCAGCGCTTTACTCCGATTACTATCCTAATGAGTCACGAGTGCTCTACGGGGTAATAACTTATGTGGGAACGTTTGCTGTGAGACCTCGAGAGATCTTGGTTCTTTAAGGATTTGGGAAATTGAGAAAAAGCAGGGACTTCATTGTTTTGAGTCACACAATAGTGTTAATTAACACTTGATAAAATCGTAATCTGGTACATTCAGAATAAATATTATAATGTTGTAAATACCTTTGATTATTTGGAGAGGTCGTTTACACTTTCGTATCTTTGTTCTCGGTGACAATTTCTTTAATACAAACACATGTATTTCCGCACTCATCTACGGAAGACCCGGATGAATCGTGTAATACAATTTGAAAGACGTTTGTTATCGCGCACACTCTTCGACGAAAGACCCGGTCGTGGAATCATAATAATGAATGATACTTTGAGATACTTGGTCATTTGACCCTTTTGATTATAAAGACAATATAAGTTTAACTTCGATAATTCTGCCGAATCACACTCTTCTACGGAAGACCCGGATTTCGGACAGCGTCACGACGTGTAACAATTTTAATTGAGACTGAGCAAAATATACGTCCGATACTACTGTCGGATCACTCTCTTCTACGGAAGATCTGGATCACGAACAGTTGTCACATCCGAAGGGATGAGAGCATAATTATTTGTTTCCCTCTTTCTTGCCTACGCCTAGCGCAATAGCACGGGATGAGGGTAAAAAGGGGTAGTGTGTGCTAAAGAATGGAATTAAGGGATTTACGCGATAATTCAATATTATGAAATGATTCGTTAGATTCGTGTTCGATTGACTCGTGTTTTATTATTTAGAATGAACTAATCTGGCGAATCCTATTAATTTTGGGAATACATAGAATGGAGGAAAAATATATACATATATAGATAGATCGCTTATAATTGTCGGTGGTTCGCTGGAGTGTCAGCGGTCTGTCGTAAAGATTAGGGTCCTTCGCTGGTGGGCCAGGTACGCTCGATGGTATAATGGATGGTAACACGTACACAAAGTTTACGATGATGCGGACTGTCTTTGATTCGAATTGTCGGAAACTGATATCTGAATTTTATGAGTTCTGTCTGGAGAGTAGATGTTAAAGAAGGGACTTCGATGGAAACTGTCGGGAGACAGTTGAGTCGTTGAAGGATGTTGGTTGACTGATTTGAAGATTTTTCTTCTATGATGTGGGAGTTTTTGGAGAGGCTGAATTTGTGGGAGAAGGAGCATTTGGGAGAGTGAGTTTTTTGGTGATGCGTTTTCTAAGGATTGGTGGATAAGACATAAAGATACAGGTTGACTCGCATGATTGGTCGAGGCAGCGTACAAGAAGGACTTCTAGTTCGTTATTGGGTCGCGGTTATGATAAACGCAGTGGCTGCTCTATTTCTGAGAATTGAGTTCAATGCACATATTTTCCGTGGGTCTAGTTTTACGACCGGGCCATGTGGTCCGTGTGTGGCCGAGTTTTCTCGGTCGAGTGTTTGGGTCTTAAGATGAGGAATTAGCTTTTCTCGAGTGTTCTCGGGATCTTTCAGGGCTGCACGTATATTTGTGCATAGATATGTTTAAGGCTTCTCGCGTGGGAAAGTACGCACGACGCTTGCTTGTTATCGATAGATTACATTTCAGCTGTAGTATGCCTAAGACTAAGGAAAATATAAGAATGCGTCGAAAAATAAGAATGCCGTATTAGGTTAATGGATTAGGTTAATGGATTTCAACAAAATAGGAGAGAGAAAAAGAAATATTTTTATGCGCTTTTGCTCGCGACGTGACACAGTGTATAGGCGTTGGAAACTTCGCCAAGATTGCGCTCTGTTTTTTAGAACAGTGGGTTTTTATAAGTTAGATGACTTAGCAGGAGAGTTGTTCTTTCAATTTGGGCATGGAAATGTTAACTATTTACTACCTATTTTCCACAAGTTTGTCCCCTTCCGAGGAGCAATAAAAATTTGGTATTTTGGTTCCCTCCTATGTCGCCTTACTTAATCCCCGGAAAAAGAGTTCATAGGTTTGAGCGGAAAACTTTTATTATCACGCCCATACAGAGCGGGAAAAAAATAGCAGAACGGCTCGTGGAACGAAACTCTCTATAATTCGAAACTATGGGTATATGCTATTGTGCGCAGTTAACAAACAAGGAAAGAGTATATCTTCGCTATGGGCGTGTCACACGTGATTCTGTAGTGTGAGAAGCAATAGCATTTTGGTAGGTATCTCGAATGCTTATATTTTTGGTTTCCGGTGAAAGGAAATAGAAATAGCAGGCGCTATTGCTTCTTACACGTATACGATGATACACATTATACAAAAAAAAAGAATGAAAGAATAACCTCATACGTGACAACCTCAACGTCATGATCATATTCTTTGCCTACAACAATGGGAGTCGACTTATTGTGCCCCACAACTCGAAGACACGTTGTACCCCACTAGTAGAATATTTGATTATTGATAAAAATAATGATGAATTAAATTACGAGTGGAAAAACACAAGTCAACGAGTGCATTATAAATAATAACACTTATCGATTAAGACCGAAAACTCGAGCTGCTACAGAAAGTAAGGTTATATTTGATGTTTTCACGGTAAGCGATTTTTTTTTCAAGGCTTTAATTTTTTATTTTTAATAATTCTTTGTGAGCTGCTATTGACTTTCTCTTAGGGTTGCTAAAACTTAATATAAATCGCGGTTCACACAAAAAATTCCGGTATTTACGAGCTATAAACCTGCGAGAAATCGCATGTGGTTAACAGTGGCTTGTGACACATTGCGCTTCTTCGGAGCGTCGTCACTATTTTGTTTCCTCATTGGGAGTCAACTCATTGTGCCCCACAACTCGGTGATACATTGTACCCCACTAGTCAAATATTTGATTATTGATGAAAAAACTATTAATCCAACTACTAATGGAAAAACACAAGTCACTGAGTGCATTATAAATAACAAAACTATCGATTAGGACCCAAAACCCGAGCCGCTACAGAAATTGCATTATATTTTACGTTTTCCCGGTAAGCGAAATATTTTTTTCCAACCCTCAAATTAATTTTCAATTTTTAATAATTCTTTGTGACCTGCTATCGACTTTTTTTTAGGCCTGACGAAACCAAATATAAATCAAGGTCTAACACAAAATTTTTCGGAATTTACGAGCTACAAACCTCCGAGAAATTGCACGTGGCTCATAATGTCCTGTGACACATTGTGCCCCACTCGCCCCTATTCTGCAATCTGCATGAAAAGGTAAGAAATGTTTATACAATTCTTCCGGCAGGATTTTTTTTCAAAACGACTGGTAAGAGATACAATTTTAAAAAAAACGAAATTCGGTTGCTTCCCAATTCACAGTATCTATCAACGATCTTGTCGTGCGCTGAAAATCCTGTGGGACCTGTGGTTGCAAGTGAAATAGGCATTGCATTTATCGAAGCCTACCGTTTTGGTTCAATTTAATTCTTCGGTTACCATTTACCCAATCATCGAGAATATTTTTCATTATACTTAGACAGCAAAGGTGCATGAAGTCTAACACAAAATGATTGACCATCTTGAGTTGACGTATTGAAATTAAGGGTGACAAACGTATATGATGCTGAGGTTGTTCTTTCATCCGTTCTTTTGGCATAACTTGTATCAACATAGGTGGTGCGATTATTAGATATCTCCCCTGGAATTGTGCAACGCTCCGAAGCGCCATGATTCTTAATGTCCTTGGCAAATTAACAAGTAGGTCTGTCGCATACGAAACACTGAATGTGTATTTCGAGCAACATATTGTTTATTAATATTCCGTCACGTAAAATAGTCAAAATTTCGGCTATACATTTTTCAAAATATTTATCCGCGTCGTTCTGCTTTTCGGATCCTGCATACATAGCTACTGGAACCGCTTCATATACGTTTCGAGCAAAATAACTTTCGCATTATATTGTCCATAATTGTTAATTGCTGGATTTGAACAATGACGCTCCATCGACATTAAATTGTAAGTACAGTCAATTTTTTTCTTGTATCTTTATATTTATACACTGTCGAAGATAGTTAGCAATTCCAAAAAATACGAGCTCACCAATAACTTTTCCATCAGCATTTCTGAACTTTTATATTTCATATCGAGCTGTTTGCAAAAAAGTTTTGACGATTTTGGTAAGTGAGGAAGCAGTTTCCTTCGAAGCATTCCAAGCAAGGAATATAAATGCGTGTGTTAGATGTTAGCGTCTAAATGCGTGTGTTGGATGTTAACTTTTCTTAGCATTGCACGCACTTGAATTTTCGTCTACCAAGGCACGCTTTGTACCTGGGAAGATTGCTGAGAATGCAGATGTTGTGATAGTGCTCAGATTATTGTAACCTACGATTACATTTATTTGACTTGAGAATAATTCTGTTATGTCCAGAAAAAGTTTCTATGTAAAATAAAGGAAAATATATGCTCGTTCCATTCAAACATCTCGTAAATTATCAGTTCATGTTTTTCGGACATAAACTTGGTGAAGGCTCAAATTTTTATCGGAATTTAGGCATTAATAACGTATTGAACGCACATATGTTTTTAGGTTATAGATACCTTGTTCGCACGACGATGATACATTTTATTCTGTGTTTTGATATTTCGAAATACAGCGGAATCTTCTAACACGCATCCGAGTGGCATAACGTTTTTTTTTCGTCAGAGTTTATAACACCTTTCAAAAACGTAAAAACTTTAAGGATAATATATATTGCTAAATTAAAATGTCCACGCGGGATATAGGAGGTTATGTACGTTGATAGAATGCTGAGGCAGTTATAAGGCAAGCCCACGTCTTATATACAGGTCTGACAACGACGGTAGTGGGGGTAGGCACACTTAGCGGCTCTGGTTTTTATTCCAATTTCTACCGCTTGGTGCGGGACGGCAAAGGGAAGTGGTGTGCGACGGAAGAGAAACAGCTCTTCCGTCTCTTTCCCTCTTTACCTCTTGACTGCGCATGTGCCGTTCGTCCCAACTTTACTTGCCGTATTGTCGTGTTAGTTGCATAATATGAGAAAGCAATACAAAATAATGGGTTGATTCAAAAGAAAGATTAACATTTTTGGAGAAAAAACTGAAAACTTTTTGAATACATTAATTGATAACAGTATCTATTTGTTCATTTTCCATTATATGTTACAAAACAAATACAAAACGTTCATTTCTGACATTCAAAGTTCTGGTTCAATACGAAATAGCGGGAATTATTATCGACTAAAAAAATTAAGGGGTTACGTGGGTCTCGAAGCCAAAAAAAGCATATTTTCTCTATTTTTTTTAAATTTAATATATAAATTATTTTATTCAAAATGTAAAGCACATAAAAGAGCATCATTTCAACAATATTTAAAAAAATTATCATCCAAAAATTTGGGAAATTCAGCCAGTGGGACCTGGTTTCCGGAGACCACTCAAAAAAAGTGTCCTCATGGTGGTCAGGATAACTCATGATAGCTTTATCTGAAATTAAAAAACCAAATTTTTTCTGTTAGTAGACGAGTATAGCTCGTGATTGAACGAAGGATTAAAAAAAAAATGAAATTTGAATTTTAGGCAGAGTTTTATGCAAAATAGTTCAAATTTTGGTACAATTTACACTGCGTATAGCCTTGTAAAATTAGTTGTAATCGAAAAAAAACCTTCGTTCAATCAGTAGTCAATGCTATTTTGAAGAAGTGCGTACAGTTTCAATAAGATCGGTGCATTAGTTTTTGAGAAATCGTGTCCATCGACTTCAAAAAAATGGTTTGAGAAAAATGCGTATACCTGCGTCGCTCCCGGCCGGTCTTTCCTAACGGGGGGAATTCCCAAAAGCTCTCTCTCCTAGACTTTTACTCCGATTGATTTAAAACTTTGGGAGAATATTCTAGACATATTGTACTATTAGATAATAAAATAAAAAATGGATTTTTTGAAATTTTCAAACCCACGTAACCCCTTAAATCGATGAATAAACTTAATTCAGCGATCATTCGACCATTTGCATCCTTTTTTCTCGAATATGTCAGAATACATTGTTCTTCGAAAAGTTTTTCACACACATATTGAGACTCTTTTAGTCCCGGGATTGCATATTGTCATTTTTTGTATTGTTCGACGTTTCTTGGCACTCGAAACACGGATCATTTTTGCTTAAAACTATGGTACCCCGTTTTACACTTGGGAACTGCGCACCCCAATTCGCAATTGTTTCAAAAACACTATTAAGAAATAAAAAAAATTCATCTCTATTGCATCAAAAACACGATGAATAAAAATGGTCACAGTAAATCGCGTACAACCTCGTGGTGTATGAATGGAAATAAAGGTTATATGCATTGATAATAAACACCTTGAACGAATACAGTGGCAAGAGGTAAGGGGGAAAGCACTTCCCTTTCCTAGTGGCGACGCGTGGTGGCACCTAGGGAATCGAAAAGTGGAGACCATAAGCGTACCTACCCCCACCTCGAAAATTTAGCTTCGTTGCAAGACCTGTATATAAGTCCGTGGGTAAGCCCTAATAGGGCCTTATTAGGCCAAACCCTAGTAGGGCCATATTAGTATTGCCTGATATATGGGAGTAAATAGGCACCCTGATCAGGCCGAAGTAAGGTAGGACTTCTTACTGCCGTACTACGGGACCACTGATCCGGTGGACATCCGGCACCGATTATGCGTGCCTTATTATGGCATTCCAGATTGCTGCATGGTAGGGGCCTGATCAGTGTTCAGGCTGCCGGATCGAAATTTCTACTCGGGCTTATGCATGAACATTTTTTTGTTGAAAATTTTACGATAATTGACTGCATAATGGTAGCATAATTAATTGGACTGAAATTTGACCTATTTTTTCATTCGTATCTCCTGAACAAACCCGAATAAACTGGATGACAACGACGCGAATAGTTGAATGCGGTGTAGTTACTTTCAAAATTTTAATGCTACTAAAGCTTAATATTAACAAATACAGGTCAAACGGTAATTAAAAAATATTTCCATTTGGATATTTGAGGCTTGGGTTACACGTTACTCATGACTGATTTTATCTCGAATCTAGGACATATGTATGAGATTTGAGAACAATTTTATCTGGTATTTCCCACAGATCTTTAATGAAAATACATATTGAAACAGGCGCTTAACCGTTTGTAACGTATGCCCTTTTCAGTCGACCTTCTCCCCAACCCTCGATTATACGTACCAGTGTATCCTACATAGCGAATTATTGACCGAGGTTTCTACTTGCCTATGAAATGTAACAATGCGTTATAATGAACTCGTTGAACGTTAAAGAAAACAACGACGACTAGTGTATAAAAAAAAACAAACAATAAGAAAACGCCTCGTGACGTAAAAACACAAAAAAAGCGACAATATTACAAATGAGAAATCAAAAACTCTCAGGTGATTGGACTGTCTGGAGATTGTGTAATTAAGCTGTGTTTCATGACAGCGGCCAGATGTGCATGAGATATGGCGGAGAGATGACATAAAGTCATTATAAAACAAGAGAACGTAGGCGATATCATATTTCATTTCTTATTAATTAATACAAATTAAATTAATAAAATAAAAAAAATATATGTAAAAATAATTTAAAAACAAAAATCAAATATTAAAAAACATATAAATATACATTAATCAGATTCAATTAAGAATGGTATCCGTTGCAATTATCCTTTGACATAGATGACGTATTCCGAAGACAGAATATATATATATATATATAATTATATATATATATAATTAATATTATCGTTCTATATTTCCAGCATCGAAAAATCGAGTCTTTTTTTCAATAGTCTCGAGAATTTGAACCATACAAAATAATCTAAGGCATGGCACGAAAAAGCAAGCAAAGGAAACGAAAATCAATCATATTTCAATACATATTTTCAACGAACTTTGAATAATTGACCGAAAAGTTAAAAAAAATTGAATAAAAAGGCAGATGGAGCGATATGGAAATATATAAATTTATGTATGATGGGACGAGAAACGATAATTATAGGTATGAAAAAAAGCTGAATAAAAAAACCACAATTTTTATGAAACAACTTAGTAGTCATTAAATTGTCAATAATAACCAAGGCCGATAAACTCAAAAGGTAGAGGTGATATGTAAAATAAAAAGTGTGCGTTAGAATTCTGACAGTTGCCGTAATAAAAAATATCGTTCAGCCCTTACGCTGCACTTTCATCTCATTCCGCTTACGAGCAATACATTCGGCGAAGATCACCGAGTCCATTTGTCATTAGCAGATTCAAATTCCGACGAGTCATGGATTTCTTGAGCTACCTCCTAATAAAAATGAATTTGGGAAACGGTCAACAGTAAACTTTTTACGATCATCCATAAGAACATGTAAATAAAATATTAAAATATATATTTCGTATGCTTTTTTGTATGCCCTTTCGTAATTTTTCGATCCCATGTCTTCAACTTCTACTCCACGTTTGTTCCTTGACTTTTCTGGTTCTCATAAAACTTCATATACTGTCATACACGATCTTTCTCAACGCGTTACTGTATCGCAGAAGAGCACGGCGAAACTGCGAAAAAGCCGTGTCTGTATAGCCGGCTATATTTTTTCTCTGATGAGGTTCAATTACGTTACCATCGGCAACTCATTGAAACTGCCTTTCGCTCGATAGACTGCGCACAAGCCAGTGCGCAAATAAGTGGTCACCCAACTGAGAATTGGCCCCCGGCCGTGCGTCCATTATCGTCGGTATTAAAATACACAAATGAACTTTGGTGCTCGGAGACGTCGCCAACTGAAAATTTGTATTGAAACAAATTTCCAGTTGGCGGAGTTCCAATGAAAGTTCCATTAGGAGACTCATAAATTCAGATAACGAAAAAAAGGGCAAATTATTGCCTTCTTTTGAAATTTGCCGCTGTAGGGCCAATGTTCTAGTTGGCTTATAGGGAATTCTGTCTCGGTACAAATTTTAGTCACTGATTTCGCGAGTAGATCTACTGTAAACCTTTATGACTTTGTCCTCACCCAACAGATTGTTCATGATAAAATTGATCCTTTATATTGCACGAAAATGAGTTTTCACTCGAAGAAAAGGCCGTCTTGAGCAGGGCATTGCAAGTGTCCCTGGGTTTCTCTTATATCTGGTTTATATTGCTTGGGCAGTTTTCTCGTTTTTCTACTGGATCGATGCCCTTTCCGTTTTCTCATACACCGTTTTACTCCACTACTATCTTTTCCTAACAGTTTCTTCCCTCGCGCCATATCCTCTTGTTTTTATATCATCCTATCGCCAATTGCCTCCCTCAATGGGACATTAATCCCACGATAGTTTAGCGATCTCACGACTGGTGTCCTGCTATGGTTGCAGAAACGTTCACCCGATACTCACCCTCTCTTCAAGAATGTCCGTCTCTCTTCATGCCAATCCTCTTTCATGCAGGAGCAGGTGACTCACTTTGTGCTTTTCATACGTTTTCTCATTTATGCGTGTACGTCACTCGGTTATATCATCGAGCCTTTTTAATGCCTCGCTCTCCCGTATCTTCTTCAACGCGAAAGCTACAAAACTGCATCTACACTGGGGAGCCGTTAAGGATGCGAACCAGGAGAACGCCGTGTAAGCGTACACACACAGACACATGCATACACGCGCATACGCTCTTTTCCGCCCCTTTGTAACTTCCCTCTCATCCCATCATCACCTCATTGCATTTTTCCCTTCGTTTTTTCAAAGCTTTGCCTTTTTCCTTTTTTCGAGCTCTATCCCAGCTCTCCATTTCTGTACCGTCTAGCATCGAACCCTTCGCTGTCATTCTTCTCTCTCTCTCTCTCTGTCTCTCTCTCGCTCTCTCCCCCCCCTCTCTCTCTCTCTCTGACTCGCGCTCTCTCCCTCTCTCTCTCTCTCCCTCTCTCTCTCTCTCTCTCTCTCTCTCTCTCTCTCTCTCTCTCTCTCTCTCTCTCTCTCTCTCTCTCTCTCTATCGCTCTCTCTATTAACGTTTTCTCTTCACGTTTTTTGCTGTAGGTTTTTTCGGCATTTCGTTTTTTTTTCATTGCCATAGCAATCGGCGCCCGCGCCCTTCTCTCGGCTCAATTTTATCCGGGCTCCCGGAATCTCAATTGGGTGCCGTTTCGACGAGAGGTACGGTACTCCTTCTTCGCTGCTCCCTATCAATGAGTATGTGTGTGTGTGTATGCGCGCGCGTGCTCGCGAGCGAGTGTTTGTGTGTGCTAGACTCTCGGGAATGACAGGTACGTCGTATTTTGTTTTTATTTCTTCAGGCCGCCTAACGTCATCTCCATGACTGGATCACGTACTCCGTTTCTCTCGTATACATTTGGGAACACGGAATTTCGAGAGAAAAATCTCTATGCAGAACTATACATTTTTCCTGGGTTTAAAATCATCAGCCTGTAGGATCTCAAATGAAACGTGTATAGAAATAATCTGATTGCCAAGGGAAATGAGAGACGACTTTCGTTAAGGAGGTTGGAGAGGTCCGGTTGAGTCAAATTACGGTTTATGAGATTTTTTTTTCAATAAACCTAAAAAAAATGCATACAAGATATAGATTTATTCTATTGATGCGAAGTTTTCATAAAATATACAATTAAAGGGCAAAATTATTCATTTTTATATTTTTATTACGTGAAAAAAAAATGTTGTGTTATTACGAACTTGAAAAACTATAACATTATTAATTATTATGAAAGAGATTCGTAATCTTTTGTCAAACCTTGATGGTTCAATATGGAATATATCTTGTTTTTGATGGGCAAGATGGGTTTTTTCTTCTAAATGTTGTGACGTTCCGCCACTGTCTTTTGCGTACAACGCGCTGCTGCTCCATTTTAGTAGCAAGGAAGCCCTAGAGTATGGTCTTAGTTAAACGGTCGCGAAATTATTCGCCCTGTCTAATCATGATTCCGTTTACGCTTTTCATGTGTACGAGCGATGCGATTTGAATTATCGCGCCAATGAACGCGCGAAGGGACAGCAGCGACAAACGGGGAAGCCCTAGGCCTTGGCCCTACGCGCACGTAGTTCACGCACTCCGCTGATCCCACTTATCGATTATGGATTTTCCCCTCGCTTGCGATCGCTGCGCAAGGATCAGGAAGAAAAGGGACTCGACATAGAGACTTCGAGCGAGATGCACGTTAGAGAGATCCATTGTATTTTGCACAGTATTGATTGTAATCCTAAGACGTATTCTTAGAGGATAATTATTTGCCACAGTAGAGCGCTTTGAGAGTGATCATTTGTTAATTGAGACCAACGGGTCGGTATAGTAGATAAATTGGGTTTTACCTTCGGAAGAGGTCGAATTGTGCGCTTATCTGCGCGACCCTAGACGCCGAAGAGGTTAATTTTCGTTAGCGTTTTGACGCATTAAATATTTTATGGAAAAAGGAAACTGTGCGCGCGTTATTATTTCCTGAGCTGAACGAAAATAGAGGGAGAGAGAGAGAGAGAGAGTCATAATTCACGTAGCCGAGGATCGAAACTCGAGCTCGAGCGTGCGAGTGAGAAAGAAGGGGGAAGAACGGGCCGTAGAACCGAACACATCGAAAAGGTAAGTTTGAAAGCCTCATTAAGCCTCAGATATTCCTTGTGAAGCGCCCTGTACCGTGCCTGCATGTGTATGGTCGGGTGACGGTCTCCCTGGCTTCGAGTTGCGCAAACGCGAGGTGTTTTCCGCGTTCTAAGCCGCATCGAAAAACCCAAATTTCGATAAGAAATTAATTTTTATGTCGCGCTGCCTGAAGGTTCTGAGCAAAATCGAGGGTATGCGTGACAATGTTTACAAAGTAAAAGGTTTAGTTTACGTTCATCCGTTGTTAGAAGTGGTTTATCTTGGTGCTAAATAGCTAAAAATATTACATCACCCGTAGCGTCTTACCCATCTAACCCCTCGTAAAATTACATACATTAAACTATTTTTTAGGTGTGGTGTTTTTTGGTGAAACAAATTGCCAAAAATTCGTAAAGACTTAGTCTGGTCGATAAAAAAAATATATATATTTTTTTGTAATATAGAATTGTGGGTAACGCTCTAACCTCCTTAAACATATTTTTGAAAGGGCTGCCGCGAATAATGAAGTTTTATCATCCAAACTTATCATGAGTGGCGTGGACCAGCTTTGGAGTGGGTTCGAATAAAATTTATGAACCGCATTTTTAGGGATGCAAGAAAAAAAATTACGATGTGCTCGAGTGGTCCGTTAAGTATAATTCTTCGGAGTGAAGTATATATTAATTCCCGCATTGAAATATACGTCACCTTTTTCATAGGTGACGTATATATCAATGCTTTAGATTTCGAAACTTTTCCCGATGAGGACGGCTCACCAATTTTTTTTTTTTCAAAACGTTGAAATCGAACGTGCTCGACCCTCGGACGAATTTAGTTTCAATGGAAAATGTTACCTGTTCGTTCGTTATGCTTTCGGGGCAGACTCCTTGTACGGGTAAATCTTTTGAGAACCATTTCAGCGTTGGGAAAGCCTGGAAATAGAGTCGAGGTTGCTTAAGAGAGCTATATTGTTTATAATATCTAAGGCGCGGTTGGTGTGCGACTTGGCTGATATCCCGTATCAAGAAACGTGTACCTGAGCAAGTATTTAGGTGACCGCCTAGCGGCGCAGTTTTGCGAACGAGGAATAATATATTCCTACTGTTCCAATCCGATTTCATTTCCTTTGTGATATGTTATGGATGTTATGTCTGGAAAAATGGTTTAGAGGGGTACAATTCAACCTTAAGTTTGTGAGTTGGACAACCTTCGTACAATTTTCGCAGTTTCGCGAATTTCTAAACGACATATTTAATTTAAACCAATAAAAAAATAATGATTATGGTTGCCTAATGAAAATGGACATTGTTCAATTACGACGAGGTGCATCAATGTTTACGAGGGGTTGAAATTGGAAAATTGTTATAACATGCAAACTATTCTTTATATATGAACAAAACCATTTGCAATTGAGAGAATCCCTGAGTTTTTCGAGAAACAAAACTTAACTCGTAAACCAAAGCGGACAGAATCGAATGGAGATACTATAAATGGTATCATATAAGGGTAATCCGCCCTCAAACGAGGTTTTTTTCTCGAAAAACGCAAACTACATATTTGATACTTTTTTTAGCTCTTTCAAATGCGTATGGTTTCGTTGATACATAAAGAATACATCTTTTGTTATGAAACATTTTCAACTTTCGATTCCTCTACATTTCTATCCATTTACCACTTTAAAATTGAATGAAGGAACATTTTTTATTACTCGCCATGGCCATTATTCTCCAATCGTATTCAATTAAATATTTTGACAAGAAATGTGCGTTTCGCCTTTATATGTACTTGTCATTATATTAGCTCAGTCTAGGAACATCAAGGATCTGATAAACCGAAGAAAAGTAATTTCAAATCTGCATTCGACCGTGTGCTTCTCTCTGGCTCTAACAGAGAGGTTTAACCGCAGAGAATGAAAGTTTCAAAAGGGAAAAATATTAATAAAAAAAATTGCTCGAGCGAAAAAGCTTGTGTGTTTGCCGTGTATGGGATGTTCAAGTGCCTGTACGTAGTATATCGTGCAGTAAACAGAAGCTCTCGACCGTGTATATTCTCTGAATGAGGAAAACAGAATACCAAAACATTTCCTGATTCAGGTATAGCATATTACGATTCTGCTGCACTAGAAAGGTGATTTTCAAAACATTTGACTTCACGGTTCGTCCTTGTAGTAGCCAACTGTCCTTGTACTCAATATTACGTAAGCCTCGATGTTTCAAAAATTATCCCTATATTGTACAGAATGGAACATATTTGGTTTATTCAAGTCGCTTTTTTGTTTAATATTTTGCGTTTGAAATTTACTCGACTTTCGCTACGGAATTATGCATAGACCCAATATATGGGCTGGATGTATTGATATATTTTTCCAGCTCTGTTCTGCTTGTTTCTAGTATTTATACATGGGATAACAACGGTCGTCATATTGATTCTCGACAATCACGGAGGTAGAAAAATACACACACGTACACGAGACCCACAAGTGTGCACATGTGCACATAGGTATGAAATATGTAGTATTAAAATGCTTGTGAGAGCACAAAAGCTCAAATAGCACATACGACTCTGTAGACCGCTAAAACGATATAGAACGTTTTTTTTCCGCTTTCTCACTCACGCGAAGCTCTCTAGGCTTTTTCCCCTCATTATCGTCGGTTCTGCTCACGGTTCAAAGAAGTGAAGGCGAGAGAGACAGCGAGAGAGAGAGAGAGAGAGAGGAGGGAAAATGCTCGCACCCGGCGTTTTTAGGAGCACGAAAAGTTTTATTATTTTTCGTGGAGTAATTTGCGTCATGGCAGGCGCGCGCGCGGCCTCTAGTTGAATTGAGTGAGCCAGGGAGAAGAGAGAAAGGGAGTGTTGAGAGCGCGAAAAAAGTGTACAAAAAAGCTTCCCGCACTGGAATGTGCAGGGTGTTGGACAAGAGAGTGAATGAGTGGGAGAGTGTTTTGTTGGTTGTTTGATTATATCTAACAAGGAACATCACTCAAGTGTCCACCTTCGATTTTGTTGAAACTCATATATGTGATAAAGCATTGAGAACTATTGGACACGTATTTTTTTTTCAATTGGCGGAAAAACGGTTTTCAGGGGAGAAACCGCCCTTCGAATTGCGAGTTGAAAGAAACTCGTCGAGGGTGGTTTACCTTTGAGATAAATGTAATAATTTCAAAACATGAGAAAATATTCAATTGTAGTTTTTGGGAATGTTTTGAATCAGTGGATACATTTGAAATACAGAAACCATGAGTGTGATGAATAAATTAATATGAGGGGTGGTTTACACCTTTAAATTTGCTGTCGGGCAAGAACTCAAAAACATGTAAATTTGAATTTTCTTCCCCCTTTAAAATGATACCTGTTTTATTCATTTTCACACAACCCTCCTAAGTGTGGGGTGAGAAGAAGGCAAATAGAGGGGTGATTCACCTTTTAATTAAATTTTTTTTCAATATTTCTATGGTGGATTTTTTATCGCTTTACATAAGAAGATTTTTAGTTTTTGTTTCATTCAGATCGGTGGACTGCTTGTGGGTGAAAGTGCAAAATTACCCCTCGATACGCCTTTATTTGAGAGGTGCCCCCCCTAAATCGTTTTTCCGCTGATAAAAAAAGGTGTCAGTAGTATAGCTAGGGCGGTTCTAACTCCGGGATCTCAGGGGGGAGCGGGGCGGCGGGGTCCAGCGCGGGGAAGCCGGGGTATGCATGGCGGGGGGGCAGCGCGGGCAACCCGGGGTGTGACGTCACATGGAGGGGGGGTCCAACGCGGGGAAGCCGGGTCGAGTGGGAGAGTGGGGATGTAACGTGGCGGGGGAGGGAGAAAGGGTCTAGCGCGGAAAAGTGGTGGGCACGTGACAGCTGAGTGCGGGGCTGTGACGGAGGAGGGGGAAGGGGTAAAATAAAGAATACTATGAATCAAAGGACAATAAAACAATAGTTTATTAATAAAATTTAATGATGACATTACATAGTTATACATTAAATCTTAAGTGTGTGTGTGTATGTGTGCGGCATGCGGTAGCCGAGTGCGGGGCTGCGGTGGAGGGCAAGGGAGGGTCGTGTCAGAGAGTGGGGAGGCTAGTTTTTGGTGACGGTGTATCTGGAGAAGGGGTTCCGAGCGATGCCTGGACCCGCGGGCGGGAGGGGGAAGCTGTTCAGCTCTGTGGGGCAGGGGGCATCATAGAGTGGCCGCCAAACGTTGAAAACCCATAAAATCTGATAATTTATTATCAGCATAAAAATTATCGATGCAAGTGGAGCATTTTTTCTAGCCTATTCACAGAAGTTTGAATATTTAAAAAAAAACTCAGACACGTGTGCGTATGCAGTTGTGTGGAAAAATCCCATATATGGCTAGGAAAATTTTCAGGAATGAGAAAAGTATAGTTGTCATAGGAAGGGTGGCCCTTCAAAGCCCATAAAATGCTTTATTTATTGCATGCAGCTACAGCGTTATTCGAAAACAAGTTTCAGCCCGTCGAGGTTTCATTCCACAAGATTACGTCAAGATGTTCATATGGGCGAGTATGTACGCAGTGCATCCGGCCAAGCACCCGCTGGACTTGACCAAAAACGAGTTCGAACAGGTTCCAAAGGTCTTGCTCCTAAAGTATTGGGGTAACTTTATTGGTTTAGTGTGGGATCGTTTGCCAGAGCATCATCGGAACGATAGTGAAGTGATATCGTATCTTTCATGCATGGAGCATTATAATACGCCACAGATGAAGGATCACATTGATGGTCCCCGACCTCAACATCGGGAGTGTGAAAAGTGTCATGAGGGGGGAAATTCTCTACGTGGGAGGTTAGGGTTCTTCGAACGTGCTTGAACCTGTTACACATACCTGTGATTGTATAAGTGGGAAGAAGTTTTTAAAATCTGAGTGGAGGGGTTACGAGGGAGCTCATGATTTCGTGGACCATGCTCAGACTGCACTATTCTACCGCAACATCAACATCTCCGAAAAGAACTTTGAAAAAGAGTGAAAATGGATCTCTCAAATATCAACAAAGTCAGTCTGATGGCGGAATTCCTCCCAACGAAGAAGCTGTCAGAACTCCACGTTCAATCGGATCATCAAATCACGGGCATGAGAGCTGTACAGACCAAGTTTGGAAAACGCTACATCGTGGACGTTGCAAATGAGTTTGCCGTCTTCTTGCCAGCGCGACTGGTAAAGGCCTTCGATCAAGATCCGAAAATGTTCCAGAGTATGCTGCAACTGGCGTGCAATAGTCAACTCTACATGAAGTACATTGGTGGAAAATACAACAGCGTCGAGTTCCATCGAATCTGAGCATGATGGAAAAGAACGCTCTTGAAGGCCCGGTGGAAACAACGAGTTCCACAGCAGCCAGCATCGTCACCATAGTAGAGTGCAACGACTGTTTGCATCACAGTCATCATCATCGTAGAATTTTCGACGCTTAGTGCAACGAAAAAATGTATAAAAAACTTTTCCATCGAATATAATGTAAACGAAAAAAAAAATTGTTTTCAAACTGTATTCGCCGTAGATATAGGAAATAAATGGAGAAACGATATTTCCTTAAAATGTTTTTATTCGTTTAAAAAAATTCCTCGCTCACACAACCCTTCGTATACAGTCAACCAGCTTTTCAACGACTTTACATTTGCTTTGGCGCAATTATATTTTGTATTGAAGGCATGATGGGGACATTTAACGTCAGCGATTGTCGACAACTTCTGCAGCGATGAACCGTCCAGAGTCTCCAGATCGAAGACTTTTGCTGCTAAATCCATGAATCTCGATAGCCATGAGGACTTCTCGAATCCCTTGGCATAGATCGTAGGAGCTCCTTCCAAGATTCCTTGAATTGTCGTTCTAGCTGCCTCGTATGGTATGCCGCTGTGTTCCCATCGTATTCCATGATAATTGCGTTCTCGCCACTTGTTTGTCATTTTGTACTTTTCCCATCACTGTTTGGCTAGTGCTCCAGAATACGACCATAGAGAATCATGCAATATGCTGAGGTTTGTGGTGGATTATTTTTATTCAATTGAAATTCAAATCGCATGTCCACAGTGCCGGACTTTAGAGAATCGTTTTGATACAAGTCTTCAGAAGCTCTTTATAGAATGGAATTATCATCGGTGTTTGGTCTCGTGAGAATCGATTCGTTCACAAACGTATTCGAACGCCTCTTGCACATATCCGAACCTCTCTTGAACGTCTCAACCGTCTCTCGAACATCTTTGAACGTCTTCGAACTCCTCACGAACGTCATTAAATGTCTCTCGAACGTCTTGGAACGTCTTTAAACATCTCTCTAACGTCTAGCGATCGTCTTGAAACGTTTTACGAAAGCTTTTGAACGTCTCCTGAAAGTCTCTCGAACTCCTGACAATCGTCTTCGGATATCCCACAAATTTCTCTCGAAAGTCTCATGAACATTTTCGAACGTCTCACGAACTTTTTTGAATGTCTCCTGGAAGTCTCTCGAACTCCTCACGATCGTCTTCGAACGTCCCGAGAACATCTCTCGAACGTCTCATGAATATCTTTGGATGTCTCACGAATGTCTTTCAAACATCCCACGAATGTCTTTCAAACGTCTCATGAATGCCTTCGAACCACTATTCAACCCCTTCGAACGTCTCACAACCGTCTCATGAACGTCTCTTAAATGTCTGCAAACGTCATAGAACGACTTTGAACGTCTCCTTTCGAACATCTCTCGAATGTCTCATGAATATCTTTGCACGTCTCACAAGTGTCTTTCAAACGTCTCACATACGTCTTTGAGCGTCTTCAAACCTCTTCGAACGTCTATGAACGTTTTTGAACGCCTCACGAACGTCATCGAATGTCTCTCGACCTTTGAACGTCTTCCGAACGTCTCTCGAACTCCTCACAATCATTTTCGGACGTCTCACGAATTTCTTTTGAACGTCTCATGAACATCTTTGAACGTTTCACGAAAGTTTTTAAATGTCTCCTGGAAGTCTCTCGAACTCCTCACGATCGTCTTCGAACATCCTGAGAACATCTCTCGAACGTCTCATGAATATCTTTGGATGTCTCACGAATGTCTCTCGAACGTCTCGCAAACGTCTCTTAAATGTCTCCAAATATCTCTTAAACGTCATCGAACGACTTTGAACATCTCTCGAACTCTTCACGATCGTCTTCGAACATTTCACGAACAGCTCTCGAGCATCTCATGAATATTTTTGAACGTCTCACGAACGTCTTCAAACGTCTCACGAACGTCTTCTAACATCTATTCAAGGTCTTCGAACGTCTCGCGAATTACTTCGAACGTCTTCAAACTCCTTCGCACGTCTTGGAACGTCTCTTAGACGTCTTCGAACGACTCTTGAACGTCTCTCAAACTTCTCACGAACATATTCGAACGTCTCTCGAAGGCCTCACAGACGTCTTCGAACCTCTCTCGAATATCTTCGAACCTCTCTCAAAAATCTATTCAACGTCTTCGAACGCCTCGCAAACGTCGCTTGAACGTCTTTGAACGTTTTACGAACGGCTCACGAATGTCTTACGAACGTCTTTGAACGTCTCCTTAACGTCCCTCGAACTCTTCACGAGCGTCTTCGAACGTTTCGCGAATATCTTTGAACGTCTTCAAATGTCACACGACCGTTTTCGAACATCTATTCAACGTCTTTGAACGTCTCACGAATGTCTTGCAAATGTCATCGAACGTTTTCGAACGGCTCGTGAACATTTTCAAATATGTAGGAAACCATTGGGCAAGATGATGTACGCGTTCGAGGTCATTGTCATCTGACTGGACGCTGAAGAGGCCCTGTCCATTCCAATTGCAACTTAAATTACAAACAGTCATTTTGCATTCCAGTAGTTTTCCACAATTTACCCGGGTTACGGTGCGCATTTTATCATCAAGGAAGTAGCCACAGCGTTCGAAGGAAAAACCGATGTGCTTCCAATTACAAAAGAGAAATACATTTCCTTCACCAGACAGTACTCGTGGAGACTCGGAACAAGAAGGTCGACTAGAAAAAATAGCCATCGAGCATAACATTGCTTATATCAAGTGTCTTCGATACTTACAATTCGAGAGAAAACTTGTATTCAACATCACTCACCACCAACGAATTGTATATTGTTTATTTAAATATATTTCGAATTAATAACCAAAAATAATCACCTACAATCATTCACGTGATCGCCCATTTTCCTATCCGAAACAACCAAGTGAAGATATGGTAGCTTGGAGTTCCTTCGATTACGAGCCCTCCAGCCGCGAGTCGGGGAAGAACATTATTTCTTTATATTAAATGGTAGACTTAGAGATCACTGTATTATACAAAAATTATAATATTGTTTTACATATAAGTATTATATTTTTCCTATTACGATTTCGTAAAAAGTACACAAATCTTTTCTGCATCTTAACGTGGCATTCTCGAAAAACTGTCAAAATTGTTTCGACAGAGAAAGAGAAAATGAAATGTTGTCAAAATAAATTAAAAAACGAATGAAATGATTTTATGACAACATTAAATGAAATATACATTGTCCATTCTTAACAGTAATGAATTTTGCACTTTTCACCAGATGAGCTAAATTTTTCACTCTGCTTTGAGAATTATCAGAATATAGCCCATATGTCCATTCACTGGAAAGAGGTTAGAATACGGCACCAATGAGTAAACACGTCTCATCCCGGCCTATTATTACGAATTTATTGAAAAGCTTTGAATAAAAACAAAGACTGATTCTATCTTAAATAATAAAAGTAATAATTACCCTCAAAACGCATAAAAACGTTTGTTTTCGCCTTTAGAACACGTAATGAGCACAGCCGTATTGTAATTAAGTTTGGCGGTGTGCAAGTACCACAACGTAAAAAAATTCGGTGTGGCGCCAAAATTCGATATTAAACTAAAAAATTGGTTTTAACGACACCTGTGTTTGTTTTTTTACTAAATTATAGTGATTCGTGTTTTTATCGACAATTCATATTCTTTATTTATTTAAAATATATTGTGTCTAAACGTAATTCCGTAGTGAAATTCGAGTAAATTGTAAATGTAAAATATTTACCAAAAAAGCGATTTTAATCAACTAAATATGTTTCATTTTCTTCAATGACTTTCTGCCATCTCTCCACGAGCTTTATTATCCCTCTTTCATAGAAGTCTTGAGATCTTTGGGCAATGAAGTCATCGAAGTGGTTTTTGAGGACGTCCAAGGAACTGACGGTTTTATTATTCAAACTGTTCTGTAGCGCCCAGAATAAGTGAGAGTCTGAAGGTGCAAGGTCTGTAATAGACGGGGGGGGGGGGGGGTACACCAAAACATCCTATCCAAGCAGCAATAACTTTTGCTGGGTCATCTGAGAAACGTGTCGTCTAGCGTTGTCCTGGTGGAGCACTACGAACTTTCTGTTCACGCATTCGTGCCGCTTTTGATCGATTGCTCGCTTTAATTTGACCAGTTGTGAGCGGCACTTGGTCAAATCAATCGTTTTGTTGGGTGGCAGCAGCTCATAAGACGATTCCTTTCCAATCTCATCAGATACATGGCCTTCTTCGGAGGTAATCCAGCATTTGCGACCGTCTTATCGACCTCCCCGAGCTTTGACCATGATCTTTTTCGACTGACATTATTGTAGACCATCTACGTTTCATCACCAGTAATCAGTCACTTTAAACATGGTTTGTTTTCGTGGCGTTTGAGCAACAAATGGGAAGCTCAAATTCGGTCGATTAACCAAACTCAAATTCGGTCCACACCCAAACATCAAGGTTGTTTACCATCCCAAGATTCCATAAATGTCTCGAAACAGTTGATTGGCCAATGTAGAGATTATTACCGATGTCTGTAGAAGTCAAATGCTGGTTGGGGCCGATTAAAGCCGTGATTTTATCGACATTAGTAGTGACTGGCCGATCAGAGTGAGGAGCATCTTGGAGATCAAAATTTCCGTACACGGCGCGTACACTTGTTGTGAGTTTGCGACGTGTTTTTGCCTTTTCGGAAGTAAAAAGCGAAATGCATCGAAAATATACGTTTTTAGCATTGAAAACAGGGTCGAAACATAGTCTGACCATCAGGCGCCACCAGAGGTCACTTAAGTAACCAAAAGTCGCCATTATCGGAGATTCCTCAGGCCGCCAAAATTCGCCAATGGAAACACACGTTTTCCCCGGTTTTTTTTTCAAACATTCAAACAGCTCCAACAATTCAAGTCCTAGCCTCGTAGTCTCGGAGAAAAACAAATACGGGCGTGACCTAGCTCCAGTTATACGCGCGTGTCGAATACACGTACCGGTACTTATGTGTGCTACGTGTGTACCTGTAACCAGCGTATATAATCTATTTCGCGTAAAATTAAGATAACCGACTATGATATCTGGGCTAATACAAATCCTGGAAAAAAATAGACAGGTTTCGAATAAATTATATAAATTTATTCAGTTTTATGTATATCACAGGAAACAAATAAATCATATGATACAATTATTCGACTTTCAAGTTACTCCCATAAATTCATATTGCGTTATTTAAAATAGTGAACAGTTAATGAGGGCCCGACGAATACAAAATCAAACAAAAAAAGTATATCTAATTGCGCGATTTCGTTTTTCATTATCTCACGGCATAACCCGCTTATTCCAAAATGAAGGAAAACGAACATTTTACAACACCCTGATCGGTACCTTAGAAACCCAGAAATTTCGACTAAACGGTGCAATCGATTGAGATGAAATGTATTGAGTACATGCAACACTGTTGCAGAAAGAGCCTGACGGTCAACATTTCCCAAATTTTGAAAAAGGTTTTACATATCACCATTGGATGAATTGTGAATTACTGACTGATTTACCGAATTCATGCACATTTTAAGACCGTTAGGCTCTCTAAGGCTGGCCCTACCATAGGGCGAACGGAGCAGCCGCTCCAGGCGCCGAATCTTGGGGGGCGCCTCAATGGTAAAAAAATAAAGGGAAAAAAACGTTCTGAATCTTTTTTTTACTTTTCGATATTTTGCTCGTGAGACATATTCTAAGACAAACCCAAAAAAGATTTTTGGCGAACCGCAATAGTTTTCAAAATATTGAATTTCAAAGTTATTTATTTTACTATGCGCCGAGTATTAGGAATACTGGTCCGGGCGCAGGGCACCTCAGATATGCGTGTGGAATTGTGGAGTACACAATTTCGTACCATTTAATACAAATTGTACCACAATTTAATGCAAATAAAAATTGAGCGTGAAATAAGCCCAGAGTTTGGAATAGTCCGCTTAAGGAAAAAGAAGAGAATGTGCTCATATGAAAATAAAGACGACGCGCCAACGGATCCTGAAACGTTATTCAGAATCTATGTTTTCTATCCGATGATAGACACTGCCATAAACTCAATAGAGCCGCGCTTTACACAACTTTTTACAATTAATGAGACCTGGTCATTCCTCTATGATATGAATAAGACTGATGAAAATTTTAAGGTAGCGTGTCTGAAGTTGGAGGAAAAACTAACACATGATCATAATTGCGATATTTCGGGATTGGAGCTTTCACGAGAAATCATGGGCTTGAAGAAGTTCTTAGATAATGATAAGGGTCGCCCAAAAGCAGTCCTTCAGATCTTAGGGGGCCAGTCCACTTTGAAAATTTCAGAAAATCGATTTTTTTTTTACTGTTTTCGAAAGTACATACATTCAGAAATATTGTGTCAATATGTTATGAAAATCCGAGCTCTCTAAGTCAAACTCGGCCCGATCGCCATCGGATTCGCCGACAATCGCGATGACGAGCGTGTTCGCTCTGCAAACCGCCGCAGTTCTGAGTGCTCAAAAGAGACCAGAACCAAACGAAAGCAAGCAAGACTTGAAGAAATCGACGATGATGAGCAATCAGAAGGGATTTTGTACGGTGCAGGAATTGCCGATTGAGTTTAGGTAAGAGTTTTTCATAGTATAAACTTCAAACGCGTTTTTCTCGAAACAACGTTTTCAAAATCTAGCTCCATCGTATCTCTAAAACTAATAAACCGATTCTCTTGAAATTTGAACCACATATTGTAAACATGATTCGCAACAAGATGACCCTCAATGGTTTTAACATTTTGATTTTTACTCTTTTTTTTCGAAAAACTGCGAAAAAAACGCGTTTTTTTTATACTTTTTTCGTTTTTCATCTGCTATTTTTTTATTTTTTGATAAAATTTTATATCCGAGGGTCATATTGTAGCTGGTGTCATACTGAATCTAATGGACTTTGATTTTTTCGTTTCAGACAAGCCGTTGCTGAGTTGTGATGGAGCTACCTAGCCCACCTATTTTTGAGGCGTTACGTTAAACTATAGTTTTTGTACTTAAAAATGAATTAAATTTTTTTATTTTTTATTTCAGGACTTTATTTATCAAGCCCAACAACTTTTATATTCATATCTTTTATAAAATCCTCAAAAAAAATCGCGAAAATGGCCTTTTTTTCGTGGCTCCAAAGTGGACTGGCCCCTTAACATTAAATAGTTGGCAAGATACGTTCCCTAATATTTGGACAGCTCTCCGTATTTTTGTAACCATTCCGATTACGGTGGCCAAAGGTAAACAGTGTTTTAGTAAGCTTAAGCTAATTAAAAAAATTTCTGATCTAGCCCTCCTGTCTATTGAAAATGATATAGCTTAGACATTGTTATATAAGGAGATCATAAACAAATTTGCAAATATAAAAGTGCAAAAGTGCAACGGCGTTCCATGACCGTGAGCGTGAGAAATGTGCGCGCGCATACTTTGAGGGCCTAGACTCTAAGAGAATAGTATATAAAATATATTAAGGGCAAGCAAGGGGGGCGTCATATTTAGATCTCGCTTCATCCTAAAACTAGTGTCGGGGCGGCACTGAGGCTCTGAACAGTGAAAAAAACACATTTTCAGCGTTGTTGCAATTTAAAAAACCGGAGAAATTAGGCTTTAGAGTTTGGACATAAAACTAACAAAATTGTACCAGCGAATATCAAAATATTATCGACATGCTGAAAATCTAGTCCATCAGTTATCCCACTGACGGCGATCCTGCATGGTAGCGTGCATACACGTGCACGCATCACACACGGACTTGCAGCAGCTGTCGCCTATTGGGCGTTTGATCTTAGCTATAGTTTAGTTCTGACGCTATGACATCTGGCGGTAGTTTACGGCGTCTCGAAGCCAAAAACTACGAGTACTGCAATTCCATCTTGAACGTGTCAAAATTTTGTAGCGTGTGACACATGACTTTCAGAAGTCGCCAAGATGTCGCCATGTCACCATTTGGAATTTTCGGTGCCAAATGTACCTGAAAAGTCGCCAATTTGGCGTGAAGTCGCCAAATCTGGCAACCCTGATTGAAAATGGTTTTAAAAATGTATATAGCGGGTCTGTTTTAGCGAGATGTCACACGAATTAACGCAACTCCCACTCCACTGCCGCTGTGTTAAAGCAGGGTGGGGGGGAGCTGCGACATGCTAAATGACTGTAATTTGTTGAAAAATGCTGCGTTACATGTAGGGTCATTTGTGGTTACAAGTTGTAAGTTTAAATTTTGGTGTGTACATTACAATGTTGGTGGGTTTGTCGGGGTTTGTCGCGGTTTTGTCGGGGTTTGTTGGGGTTGGTCGGAGTTTGTCGGGGTTTGTCGAGGTTTGTCGAGGTTTGTCGAGGTTTGACGGGGCTTGTCGGGGTTTGTCGAGGTTTGTCGGGTTTGGTCGGGGTTTCTCGGGGTTTGTTGGATGGTTGGACGGAGGGACGGACGGACGGTCGGATGGATGGATAGTAAGGGAGTGAGAATGTGGGAATGTGAAAGTGAGCGAGTGCGGGAGTGAAAATGTGATAAGAGTGACAGCGAGAGAGAGAGGGGGGGGGGGGGGGGGGAGAGAGAGAGAGAGAGCGCGAGTGGTGAAGAGAGCGGGAGCGAGGGGGAGACCATCAGCTCTTTATAGCTTCCTTCTTCGCAGCTCCTGGACGAAGGACAAAGGCGATGAGGACGCCGAGCAAAGCCAGCTGGCATGAGCCAACACAGCACAAACTATATATACATCGACGGTTTCAAAAGTTGACGGAAAGTTGAAATGCGAAACGAGCCTCTTATATAAGCAAGAGCCCCGGAGAGCATACCGTGAACGCGGTCTGGCATATTATATAACATCCGTGCTAGCTAGTCGGATGTATATATATATATGTATATATATATATATATACATACATATATATATGGAAGCAGAGAAGGAATGAGTTTTTGTGGTTCACGAGGTTTAGTCTGATACGCGTGATACCTGCTAGTGTCGGAAGGAAAGATAAAAAAAACCTATATTCGTGTCATGTATGGGACATTTCTCGCTGATTCAGGCTGGAAGCTTGGGAGAAACAGCTGTGTATATGGCGGAACGCTGTATCGAAAATCTCGAGATTTTTGGAAAAGTAAAGTACTTCTTGCTACTTTTTTTTTTATTCAAAATTCTGTATAATATAAATATAAATAAAAAAATTTAAATAGACCCATCGAGACTAGGCGACGAAATATTTTTTTGAGTAAATAATACCAAATACTAAAAATTATTAAAGGTATAATTTTTTTACTCCAGTTAAGAAAGTTTTGATTTTGATAAACAAATATATTTGCAATAAATATTTAGAAATTTAAAAAATAATTTAATATAAGAAGGATCGAATAAACGCATTTACTTGATTTTAATAAATTGTTTTATCATTGTAATGGTACACGAAGGATCATTAGAAATATTATAATATAACGGATTGATTTATAAAAATCTTTGAGGCTTAAGGCAAATTGAAATACATGGTACCCGCTTGCGACTGAGAGATCGCTGAAAATCCATTCCTCACTTTCCTTCGAGGCAACTGACATTTCGGTAAAAATAAACGGCTCATTTTGGAGTCTAGTCGAAAGGACAATAAAATAAGGTTCTTCCGTCCGAAATGCCAATGGTCTTGAAGAAAAGTACGCAGCGGGATTTTCACCGAGAGCGGCGTTCGTTTTGCCTTAACAAGGGTCGTACACGTCGCTGATTAATAGTACTGATTTCTTTTAGACCCATCGATCTGGCTAACAAGAGTAGACCTGCAAAGTTCCTCCAAGTATCCACTATACGGTTTTTGAGAAAAAAAAGTATCAAAATCCAGGCAGCTTGATACCGGCTTGTTTTAAAAGTACAAAATCGTAAATTTATGCGAAGTTGATATCCCTCGTAGACATATGCACTGTGATAATGGTGATTCAACTCCTGGTATAATACATGATTTTCCATAAACAGCTGTGCTAAATTGCCCGTATCTTAATAATAATAGTAAGAAGTTTTTCCCTCGAAAAACACGTACTGGAATTTGAGGAAACTTCACCACTGATCTTTTATTAGACATACTTAGGTACAAAAAAATGAGTTCACCATTTATCGGTGAAACGTTCGCTTTACCTCACTAAATTCATTTTCACGCGCACTTGGCGATAAATGATTTCTCTGGTTGGGCACGATTCGGTCGATTTTCGACGGAACGTTTCTCGTACAAAGAGCAAGTCCTCGCCGCAGGATCTTGTCTCGCACAGTTACATTTTTTTTCCCCTCCAACGCCACTTATGCTTCGTTTCATATGAGTATACGTACAGTTATACTCGCAAGTACATATTCAGGAGTTTTCTGACGAAATCTGCCCACGGGCTTTTACTTCTGGTTTTTAGCGTGTTGGCTGTGCCACTGGTGCTACACCACCCTAATACCGCACTCCGCAACACACGCTCAACGTGTCGACTGCCGCTGCTGTGCAGCATTGCACCCTTGGCGCCGCGGTGGTGGATACACCGCAATTTTATAACCGGCGTGGATTATATCACCTTATATTTCATTCCGAGGGCACTTGTGACTCGGAATCTTTTCGCTATATATGCGTGGGCGTTTGAGTCTGTGTGTGTCTAGTTATATGTGTTATGAAACGTTATATAGAGTTTTCTCGTTTCTCGTTTCGCGACTTTTCATGCGGATAAAAGTGGATGCTTGGCGGCAGGGGGCGAGGGTAAGGCGGGCAGAACAGAAAACGCGCAAGTTAAACATAATCAGTCGAACTAGTTCAAAGTCTCTCGGGGATTTGTGCCCGCTTCGTTTCTTTTCGTCCAACGTCTCTGCTTTTCTTCCTCCCACACTCTCCGTTCGTTTTTTTGTTTTGTTGTTTTTTCTTCCGTACTCACGAGAATACTCATCACCTGTACAAATGTCATGACACGTGGACCATATAGCTCGTGTAGATTATTTATTGGCTGCTTGATCTACTTTTGGGGCTGCGGAAATAAAGAACGTTTGCCGCGTTTGCCGAAGAAATTGCTTTTTTTTTTCTGGGAATGTGCCTCGCGTCAATATTCATCGGATCATTTTTGTAGGCTTAAGCGAGGCCCGTGCCGAAATTTGTCGGGGAGACCCCAGATCGTCCCACATCCCTATAGGATTTGATAGGGACGCATCACTTGTAGAGAGTCCACATTAGAATCCCAGTGGATTTCGGGCTATTTCCCTATTGACGTCGTTTGAGAATTTTTTTTATTTTATATTCTCAACTGGAATTTGTTGAATCACCCAGAAAAAAATACCCTTTCGTTACTCCGTATACAAATTTGTTGGAGGGGGGGGGGGTCCCAAAATGCATCCGCATCTCTATAGGGATTTGTTAAGAACACCACACATATGGAATCCTCATTAAGATCAATTGAATTCTGCACTCTTCCCCGATGAACGCCGTTTGGGAATTCTTAATACGTGCAAGTCGATAATATGTGAAAAGTCACGAGAAAAAACTTGGCGTGTTGAAACATAACCTGCACGCTTCGTGAGTGTGTACGTGTGTGGTGATATTATGTCGAAGTTGAGCGAAATAAAAAACAAATGATAATTACAATGGATTATAAGCGATGTGATTCAAATCGACTTTTAAGGCAGTCGTCTGGTGTAGAGGGTCGAAAAATCAATTTTTTTTTCCTTCAATTTATGGTTTAACTATTAGACAATATGTTCCTAAAGCCATAGAAGTAAACTCGAAGTATTTTCGAAGATACAAACTCGAGAACAGGTAAGCGTCGAGAAAATGTGCGAACGCTTGGCTAGAGCCGCTTGGCGTGCAACCGAATATAGAGAAACATATTCTTCCGATTTATGAAGATCTCTCCAGCGACGAGCTTTTATCGAGATGTTTGGGCGGACACACGCAAAACTCTAACGAGAGTTTTAATTCAACAGTATGGCGTATGGCTCCAAACACTCGAATTCGGGGCCTAAAATCGTACAAATTGCCGCCTATATAACTGCAGGCATATTTAATGAAGGCTATACAGCAGTCTTGATGATGATGTGGTTGCTGTGATTGAGTATTGGCCAGCAGTGCAAGATGTTCGCCGATAAGAACGACGTGCAATTAATCACGCGGGAAAACCAGTGTCAAAGTTACAACTCTAAGGAGGCTCGTACTTCTCGTAGACTCGAAAAAATTCATCAAAACGAGTTTTTTGAAGAAGCAGAAGGACTACTGTACGGACCAGGCATAGCTGATTAGCACTAGATTCCTGTAAGCTACCAATAATTAATATTTTCCCGACCGAAAACTTTAAAGCGCGTTTTCTCGTAATCTCGTTTTCGTGATTCTTTCAAATCGGCGGGCGTGATAGCAAAAAAAAACGATTTGACCTATCGACCCAAACCAAAGTTCATTCTCTAGATGATTAAATACCATCCTAAATAAACTAAAAACATTCATAAAAAAAGTCATTTTATATTATTTTTATTGCACGAAGAAAGAAAAAAAATTGTAAAAATCGTCACTTTTTTGTTCAAGCTCGAAAATAAATATGGTTTCACGGTTTTTTCTGGTTTTTTTTTAGTTCATCGACAATAAAAATATATGTCAATAAAGAATAATTGTGGTTTTTGCGTTCCAGACAAGAATTAAGCACACCATCTTTCCCGTCAGTTCGAGACTCCAGCGGCGAGGGGCTTCTATGGTCAATTTAATACTCCGCCATTTTGCGACAATTAGTTAATAAAAAAAATTTTATACTCTTCAAGTGTGTGTTAAAGTACAATAAAATTTTCAAGGAGGTCCGTTGTTTCTTTCCTTATAAAAAAAATCACCTTTTTTTAGGCCTTTACCCCAGACGACTGCCTTAATATATACTTTTTTAAACGATTTATCCTTTTTTAAGATCAGATTTACACTTTCTTAAGATCCACTCACTTTGTATGTCTATATATTATGTTTAGAGAATGTAACGTACAGAATGCGATGGAGTCCATTGGGATTGAAATTGGATTCATAAATAGTATTCCAATGGGGAATCTCGGTTAGAATCTAATGTACGAGCATGGCGTTTTAGGAGAGGGATCCAATGCGATGACCCATTGGATCCCTGTCAGAAAGTAGGGACAAGTATGGAGATCCAATTGTATCCCTACGATAATTTTTGCACGCTTTATCGGTAAGTTTTGAGAAATTGACGACATAAGAAGCTTTTTTTAAATTGATAAATATTACGAACGAAAGCTATTTGTGTACTTTTATGTTTTTCATTTTCAATGTTTGTTTATATGCGCTTGGGGGCATTGCCTCCGGCGCACCCCGTAATTATCAATGGACTATATCCAGTTTCTGGAAACGCTCCAGAGTGTTCCACACTATCGCCCTTTCCTAATGCACTACTGTATCGCGTTTGTACAAGAAACAGGAAAGTTTTGGAAAAAAAAGTGAAAAAGTAATCTTATCGACATTAATTTAAGGGCGGGGTAAAGTATTAAATTATTATTTTTTTCATTTTTTTTTAATTTTTTAAATGAATGCATAATATCTCAAGAATATTGTGTTAAAATTTCAAGTCGATCGGAGTAAAATTGACGAAGTTATGAGTATTTGAGCGTCTATTGCTCCATGCCGGGTTTTATACCTGGGCGGCGCACGACAGTAAAGAAGGAAGAGTTTTGCGTAGACAAACGCAAAAAGATGCTCTCGATCATCTTGATGGAAGCCTTTTGCTCTACGGACCTGGCATCGACGACTTTGAGTGAGTATAAGAAAATTATCGAGTTTTATTTTGAATTTCTAAAAATTTAAAGATAATTGAAAAATCTGAAAAAATTCATACGTATTCAGAAAAATGAACGAATCACGAAAAAAAATTGGGTTGCGGGGAAATTTGTTGACTAATTTTTTTTTTTCATCATTTTGTTAATAACATTTTGGAATTATTATTATGCAAAATTAATCTTTTGAGTACCTTTAATATGCATGAATTTTCTCAGATTTTTATGCAATCGAGAAGTGTTCTCAAACTTATGTGCAATGAGCGCTAAGCGACCAAACTCTTCTGCGTTTTTCAAACCGTTTTTCTGAGACTTGTCATATTTGAAGTCCGTGTGCACGATAAATGAAAATCTACTGGACCAATCGCTTTGAAATTTTGCACAGTACTTCTTCACATAATTCACCAGGTATTGTCGAGAGCTTTTTTGTTTTTTTTAATAATTACTAATTTTTCAACAACAAATTAGCCGATTTTTTTTAGCGAAAATCGGGTTTTTGGCTCCCAAGTGCTACGAAAAATCGAAAAATCGAAAAAAAAAAAATCCTCCCGTCATTACCTCGAGAAACATCTCCTTTAACAAATGCATTTTGATTTTTTTGTTTCAGATGATTCTGTTGCGAGTTATGGTGCACACCGCACACCAACTTTTTTTCGAGGCGCCTCCGGGGTTTAATTTTCACTCGCTCAATTTTGAATATTTTGCAATGCAAATTTAGGAGAATGTTGTTCAAATGTTACTTTATTATATGTACATTTTTCAATAAACGAACACTATCCGTTACGCCAAAAAAAAATCTTAAAAACATGCCTTTTTTTCGCCGAATTAACTTTACCCCGCCCTTAAAGTGAGTCACATCTCGAATTTCTTTCATTTTCAATAATTTATGGTATAAAAGGTTATTGTGTTAATGATACGAGCATACGCTGACTTTGCAAGTACGGTTATACGTCAGGAAATATAGGTACATTGGATAAGCTTGGAAAATGAATATCGAAGATTACAACAGATTCTATTCATGGAGTAAGGAATATCTTCTTTTAGATCTTTCTTCGTTGAGACTTACGGTGTACAAGTATAGTCGGATTTCATGCCTGGGCGAACTTTGATCAAAATTGTTAGTGAAGTTTTGCGCGTGTCCTGAATAGCTTTAAAAAAGAGGAGATATTTTCTGTACAAGTCGTCTCCTGTGTCTTTACTCCCTCGGTCTAGTTTTCTTCTTTTTCTTCTCTCTCTCTCTCTCCCTCCCTCCCTCCCTCCCTCCCTCTCTCTCTCTCTCTCTCTCTCTCTCTCTCACACTTTATGTCGCATCCCTTTATGTGTATAAATTGTATTATGCGCAAAAAGAATTTTCTCTCACAAAGCACTTTTTCCTTCCTTCTCCGAGTTTTGCTTCTTTTTTTTTTTGTATCTGGGTATTTCATTCGATCCGTATTATAGTGCCGCCTGCGAGCAAACTTTTCTTTTCTCTTTCTACTTCTTTTTTCAATATTTCCCCGTAAAAATGTAATATACATCGCAGTATAACGCTCTACCGTGTAGATGAATCTATCGGTTTTCTGAGGAAGATGCATACACTTTTCCTAGTGCACGGCTGAATATTCTTTCACGCCTACGGTGCAATCAAGTCTTCTGTCCCGCTTTTCAAATATATATAAATTTGAATAGTCTTTTTCAACATCCAATTATTTAATATTATCGCATATATAATGTTTTTCGTATATATCGATTATTTATCTATACATATAACACAGTTCCGTGACTGACACACTGACTGACATATAGACAGTGCACATCCTAACCCGCTAAAGATAGAAACATGAAATTTGGAAGATATGTTCATGAGAAAGTATAGAGGTGCACTAAGAAAGGATTTTTCGAAAATCATCTACTAAGTGGGTGCAATGGGGTGTAAAAGTTTTGTATGGGGAAATCGAATTCCCTTCTTTTATTTTAATGAAATTCGGAAGATATGTTCCTTAAAGGTCGTAGAGGTGCACTAAGAAAGGATTTCTCGAAGATGAACCCCTAAAAAGATGAAATAGGATGTAAAAGTTAGTATGGAAAATTGTATTCCTTGCGTGTATCAACTTGAAATTCGGTATAATTATTCGTCAAAATAGATAACAAATCGTCTATTTAAAGATTTTTTTTAAACAACCCCCAATGAGGGATGCAACTGGTAATGAAGCCTATGGGCCAAATTCCATGCGGGCAAAGCTGTGGACGGAGTCTAGTCATATATATTTTTATTTCCTGAGTTCCAACGTATACCCTTCAGGGTTTTTACGTATTACCCTTTCCAATTAGATCCTTTCTTATCACTCCCTACCCGCATTTCGCTAATCTAACCTAACTTTCATTGCGTCCACAACCGTCTTAGGCTACACCGCATTTGCCGAGGGTACGGGGAAACTGTGAAACACCCGTAGGGGTAATGGCGGCCCCGCCTGATTGTTTCGTGCACAAATGTTTTGCTCAAGTATCTACATCAAGCTCTTAGAAGTATTGACCTTCTGTCCACTGGATGATGTACCAGCCGGTGCACGGCTAAACGGTCACCGCTCCGAGTATTGGCCATGCACAACGCTGCTTAAGGGGTTAGGCCACTGCATAATTTTAGAAAACTTGAAAGAAAAATGTTTGCTTTAGAAGGTGCTTAACGGTCTCAAAAATCATATACCAAAATATTATGGGCGGTCAAAATCTCTAAGTACCTTAAACAGCTGTAATCTGTCGCTGGAGGCGGAAGCACAGCGCATCAAGCTTTCCGAACAATTGCTGTTTGAAGCTGCGAATGAGCCACGGATTAGCTTTAAAGCGTTCAGAAAGGAAAAAAAGGAGCGGGACATCAATGTGGAAGGCCAATTGCATAGTGCAGGCATCGCAGACTCAAGGTATATAAACATTTTCTGAGATTGTATAATACTGCAAACTGTTTTACGCATTTTACTGCAACGCGTTTTTCTCGAAAGCACGTTTTTTGAAGTGGGTGGAAACATAACTCGAACAAATCGATAAAATTTACAAAAATAACTCGAACAACCGATTTGAAAGAAAAAAAAAACATAACTCGAACAATCGGTTTGAAAATTTCTATATTCCATAGTTTTTCAGTTATCAACAATTAGCTGGTGATTGTTGCCTGAAATTTATAATCTTTTTTTCTAAAATGCGCCATTTTGGCATAAATCAATACATCGAAACAATCGTATGTATTTTTGTAGCTGTTCTTATATATAATCGAAAAATTGTTGTTTTTTGTTTCAGGTGAAAAATGGCATGAGTTACGTTTCCGCCTGTGGACTCTTCCAAAAGAAAGGCGGCAACGAAGAAACGCTGTGCAGCCAGCACTTTGTCATTAATCATTAGGGAGAAATTGTATGCTGTTGAAGTTTGCATCGTTCGGATGCAACGAAAAGTCGTCTTTATTTTTTATTTTTTTTTATTTTCATTACTTTCTAAACTATTCATTGCCTGTTTACGTTATGGATCTCTCGTAATAATTTTTATTTAAAATTTTACTGTGTTTTTTGTGCGCTAAACGTGCCAAAAAAATAGAGCAATATGAAAAAAATAATAATTTCGTTGCACTCCAACGATGCAAACTTCATTACCATAAAATTATTTTGTATAGATCATTAGTAATACAATAAAGACTTGTGCATCGAATTTCGATGTATTTTATTATTTCGCTAAAAATACTTCCAAAATATGCCTATTTTTCTTGCTCTAGAGTGGCTTAACTCCTTAACTCGAAGTACCGCCGAAGCCGAATGCCCTTCACCCACCCACCAGTGTAGGTTTTATTCAACTTAATATTTATTTCATATATATTTATACGCAATATAAATTAAAACTATCTCTATTATTACTTGCATTTATAGCCTGTTAGAGTACTCTTATGCATTAAAAAAAAAGGATTTTCAACATTCCGTTGTTTGCCCTATCGGGTTTTTATGAACTTCTTTACAGAATATCACTGCAGCTTCACAACGACGGCTCCTCCATTACTGTTCGAATATTATTTCTCATACAATTACGAACCCAAGTCTTTGATTTATATTGGCCACCCATCCCAATGAAGTCGCACAGTTAATCTGTTATTCATCTCGATGGATTTCGGTTGTATATTTGCCTATCGGATAACAGCCTCAATCTCTCATCACTCCGCACCAGAGATTCTCTCTTTTGCCTTCCCGGTGATTCTTATCTTCGAGAGGGTAACTCTTTGTTCTTTGGCCCTGATTTTTCGTTATACGGTTCATTTAATACGTTTACCGCGGAAAGCCTATCGCGTTTTAGGCGTAAGGCTGCAAGTGTTGGAGGGTGTGTTCTTCATGTGTGCTTGAGGGGGAGATCCCTATCGCGGGGAATAAAAACAAAAATCAGGAGGTCTATTTTCCCACGCGGCATAGGAAGAGAAAATACGTGACGATTAAAATATATCCCTCCGTTAAACGACAAGTTTATACGCGTAACGTGCATATATAATGTATTTCTGAATTATATAATTATAAGAAATAATAAATAATTAAACGCATCTCTAAGGTATTACATAAATATTCGGTATATCTTGAAAATTTTCGGAATTTAATAAACGTGTATGTGTGCGCGCGCCTATATGAACGAGAGTTAATTTTCCACTCGAACGTACGTTCAAGGAGATGAAGCAATTTTTTGGGGATACGATTTCGTCCAACCTCGAAATTTCGGGCTTGGTCGTACTTCTATTAAGCTGTGAAAAACTAATGGTACGATTATAGGAAGGACCTCGATGGAAGACTGCTTTCATCTGTTCAGCAAGAACCAGCGTTTTCACCACTTAGGAAAAATCAAATTTTTTATTAATTTACAATAACAGTCGATCCCTACAAAAAATCAAAACATGCCAACGACGCAACGACTGCGTGATATTTTTTTCTTGATATAATTACACTGGATACAGATTGAATCATTTGGCTCGTGGTGGGCTTGGGTGTTTTTTCCATCCCCTACATCCTTTAATCGGGCAATCGATAAAATATAGATTTATACGACCAGAAAACGAGAAGTCTTTTGTGACAGATAGAAAATCTTATATCCACACTGGCACGATCCTTCACGATCTACATCCTTCTTAATGCTGCCCGCTCTCTCGTGCTATCTTTACCGCGGGGATTCGGGAAGTTTATTCACTTTATCGCTGTGAGAAACTTTTGACAAATTCATTTGCATAGCTTCGGGGGTAATTCATTTTTGACCCTGATTCGACTACCATTAATCCACATTGCAAAAGATTGGAAGGATCTCGATGAAGGTATCTTCGTGAGTAGATTTTAGCGGGGAGCTAGTATATAAGGTGGCTGTATTGAAACTCGCTGTTTTTTTTTTTCATTTTTTAAGCATTTATTTTGTCAAAACCTGTTGGATTGCATTGATCAAAGTATTTTTCCCCGGATGTTACTACTTTTTTCTACCACTCTGGCAAAAGCTGAATCTCACGACGAAAGAATGCCCTGTCTTTTGACGCTATGCACCCATCTACCCATTTTTGGACTTTCCTCTCAATTACGGATGTGTGTATTTCTAAGGCATATTGCAGCGACCGGAACAAGTGACAATTGATTGGGGCAAGGTCTGAAGAACACACTGGATAACGGCGGCCCTCCCATTCAAGTTCCACCAGTGCTTGGACAGCAGCATCACTTTTCAACGATTTGATCCTACCGATAGCCATTTTTCAATGAAATTATTGTTCAAACGCTCCAGCTAGTAAAGTTCGGCAGTAATTGTTTTCTTGGGTGTCAAGAGCACATAAAGCAATACGCCTTCAAATCCCATCACTATACAAATTAAACAACGATATCATAGTGTAATGTTCCTTTTTTGCAACTAGCTCAGTATTTTGTTTGATTTCTTCATAGCGGGTATTCTCTTCCGATAAAATTGAACGACGATTCATTTGGTCATTTTTATTTTCAAGCTCGTTCGTCAGAAGGTTTATTGGGATGTCAGAACATTACTATAACTATACATAAAATTGCGAGTTCTGGCACGCTTACCAAATTATTACATATAAATACAATAAAATTGCGAATTCTGTTACGCTGACCTGGTTCATACATATAAATACAATAAAATTGCGAATTCTGTTACGCCACCACACTATTTCTAAATTTAGTTTACAATATTATTACGAAGTTTTTTCTTGCCATGACGGATCTTCTTATTATTCAACCCATTTCTTTTCACGTTTATTTTTAATAAAAAAAAATCGAAGTACTCTTGGGAATTGATCACACCGGAAACTCACAATTGTCCGAGTTCATTTTAATATTGATAGCATTCTTTACTTGAGTGACGACGAGCGACTCCTTGAATTTTTCCGATCCTCCTTTATGGCTGATGACGGATCCTTGATTGGTACGGTGATGAATCCTCGATGACCAAAGTTTGAAGGGTCATAGGAGTGTATTCTAGTCGCTCAGACGATGATTCCTTCTTTCATCAGCGAAAAGAAGCGTTGTGCTATCCAATCGAAACGATCGGATAGCTTGAGGAAGATCGGACCTGGCGACTGCGTGCCTTTAGGTACCGATCTTCCCGAGCAGAAATTTGTTCAGGGTGAAATCCGGACCGGATCAGGCTGCCACAATAGCAAATCCGGGCCGGATCAGGCAAATTTAGTCCGGCCCTGATCAGGGATGTAACGCTTTTGCAAATTCAGGCCCGGATCAGGCACCTTATCAGGCTCTGATCAGGCGCTTTATCAGGCCCGGATCAGGCACCTTACCAGGCTCGGATTAGGCACTATATCTGGCTCGGATCAAGCAACTTATCTGGCCCGGATCAGGTGCCTCATCCTGCCTGAGACATGCGTGTCATCTGGCTCAATCATTTGATTAATTTTTTGTTCAAAAATAGATCAACATTTATTAAATTATTATCGCAGTTACACGTTATCAAGTTTACTAACGTTATTAAAAATATGAAACATATGAAAACATTTTTTTAAAGTTTAAGTTTTTATTTTACTTGACTTGATCGTTTAGTTTTTGTTCGCGGTTTTGGCGATGACCGTCCCAATCTTTCCGGCCCAATCTGTCCGGCGCAAATCATGCGTGCCTTATCAGGGCGCCTTATTGATACCTGATAAGGCTTCTATCCGGCGCAAATCAGGCGTGACTGATCAGGGCGCCTTATTGATCCCTGCTCAGGCCCCTGTCTGGCGCAAATCAGGCGTGCCTGATCAGGGCGCCTTATTGATCCCTGCTCAGGCCCCTGTCCGGCGCAAATCATGCGTGCCTGATCAGGGCGCCTTATTGATACCTGATAAGGCCCCTGTCCGGCGCAAATCATGCGTGCCTGATCAGGGCGCCTTATTGATCCCTGATCCGGCCCTGATGGATCCTCAGGCAGCCTGATTAGATTTCTGCTCGGGTTACGCACACTAGGATGAGTTGTTTAACTCCACATGGGAGTTCATGTTCGGAAAATATCCACGGAATCACTTTACTTTGATGTCATAGATTTTTGTTTTTCAGCTTTAATCACTGATTTTAAAGGGATGCCCTTAAAAAGAACTGATTGCTTCGCGATGCGTCCGGAATCGAACCCATTTATATCGGAGCACGTGGTGGCACCACGATAATTGCGTCCGATCGGTCAGACAGTGGGTAGGCAAGAGAGAGAGAGAGAGAGAGAGAGAAGATCGTCGTCGACAGTCGTCTAGGCCGGGCGATTACGTAATTCAAGTGTCGGCGACATAGCGCGCTGTATACTAATGCCCTCTACCTTAACTTATTGCGCGCGAATTTTAACTGAAGAGAGTGCGGTCAGCGGTGATAAACGCTACCTTACAATAGTAACAGACCATGCATAAATTTGTTGGGGACACCCCAGATCCTTCCGCATACCTATAGGAATTTAATGGGGATACCGCACGTAGGGAGTTTATATTGGAATCCAAGTGGATTCCGCGCTATTTCCCAATTTATGTCGTTTGTTGGATTTTGGAATTTGTTGGATATCCAAAAAAAAACATCCTTTCATGACCTCGGGCACAAATATGTTGGGGTGTCCGCACGTAGGGAGTCTATATTGGAATCCAAGGGGATTCCGCGCTATTTCCCAATTTATGTCGTTTGTTGGATTTTGGAATTTGTTGGATATGCAAAAAAAAAAACATCCTTTCGTGACCTCGGGCACAAATATGTTGGGGTGTCTCATGATGTACTCCCATCTTTATAGGGACTTGTTTGAGACAGCGCACATAGGAAGTTCTTATTCGGATCCAATTGGAGTCTGCATTGTTCCCCGTGGAATGCCGTTTGACAATTCTTAAAACGTTTAAATCCCAATTATGTGAAAAGTCACGGGAAAAAACTCGGCGTGTTGAAACGTAACCTGTGAGCTTTGTGAGCCTGTACCTGTGTACTGATATTATGTCAAAGTGCAGTAAAATATTATAAACAACAAACAATAAATACAGTGGATTTTCAGTGATGTGATTCAAATCGATTTTCAAGATATACTTATTTAAGGGGGGAGATACCTTTACAACTTTAACAAAATCGATTTTTTCCCCCATAAAACGTTAGTCCAATGTCTTAAAAATATAGTAGCAAAATTTTAAACCAAATTCGAAGCCGTTTGGAAGTTATAGCCACAAACGTGACACAACTTACTGACGCTTGAGGGCACTGCAAGCATAATCGTGCGTTACCGACGTGGCTACCTACCTTTTATATTCTACAGTTTCCAAATCCGTTCACAATTATTTTTGAGCATGCTCAAAATACTCAAAATGCCAACGAAAGTTTCAACTCAACGATCTGGATCTTGGCTCCGAAGCATTTGAATTCTGGACTGAAAATCGTCGAAATTGCATCCTATCTTGCGGCTGGAGTATTCAACAAAAGAGATACATCGATTTCGAAAACCATGCTCGCATTGGATATCATAATTAGAACTCAGTGCAATAATTACGCCAACAGCGCCGACGATCGACGGGTGCATCGACAGGAGCAGCGCAACTCCTTATCGATCAGAGGCAGGAAAAGCACGGAAATATCAGATGGCCAAAGAAAATCAATTCTTCGAAGAAGCTTAGTATTTGGCCCTGGCTTACCCGAGCAGAAATCTAATCAGGATGCCTGAGGATCCATCAGGGCCGGATCAGGGATCAATAAGGCGCCCTGATCAGGTACGCCTGATTTGAGCCAGACAGGGGCCTGAGCAGGGATCAATAAGGCGCCCTGATCAGGCACGCCTGATTTGCGCCAGACAGGGGCCTGAGCAGGGATCAATAAGGCGCCCTGATCAGGCACGCCTGATTTGTGCCGTATAGAAGCCTTATCAGGTATCAATAAGGCGCCCTGATTAGGCACGCATGATTTGCGCCGGACAGATTGGGCCGGAAAGATTGGGACGGTCATCGCCAAAACCGGAACAAAAACTAAACGATCAAGTCAAGTAAAATAAAAACTTAAACTTAAAAAAAATATTTTCATATGTTTCATATTTTTAATAATGTTACTAAACTTGATAACGTGCAACTGCGATAATAATTTAATAAATGTTGATCTATTTTTGAACAAAAAATTAATCAAATGATTGAGCCAGATGACACGCATGTCTCAGGCTTGAATGAGGCACCTGATCCGGGCCAGATAAGTTGCTTGATCCGAGCCTGGTAAGGTGCCTGATCCGGGCCTGATAAAGCGCCTGATCAGAGCCTGATAAGGTGCCTGATCCGGACCTGAATTAGCAAAAGCGTTACATCCCTGATCAGGGCCGGACTAAATTTGCCTGATCCGGCCCGGATTTGCTATTGTGGCAGCCTGATCCGGTCCGGATTTCACCCTGAACAAATTTCTGCTCGGGTAGTATTCGGCCCAGGAATCGCTAATTAGCCGGCAAGTAATTGTTATCATTGACTTTTTCCGTGACCGAACGTTACGCGTTTTACTCAAAACTACATTTTATAAATTGGCATACATCCTCGCGTAAAAACTATTCAAACAATGTTAACCAAATTTGTCACATGACTGAATCACATCACTACATTGTCTGTAAGCCTAATTGTTTCGAAAAAACGACCAAAAAAGTACTTCTCCATATCAAGATATAAGAAAAATTTCATAAAAAATCGCAATGTCGATTTAAAAAATGTATAATTCTTCTATTTTTTTATTTTTTACTTTTTTTTAGGCTTACAGACAAACTATGAGTGTTTTCAATAAAAATCTTCAAGCGTATTGGTTTCAGATGAAAACAACGAGCACCAGAGTGTCTGTCATCTTCGAAGTCCCGGTTCGATCTGCTCCAAAGCTCACGGGATATCTCAACCATTGTTTATTTTTGTGCATTTTAAAAAATACGCTTTGGTAGATCAAAGTACACCCCAATAAATGGCAAAGTTTCAAAAATTTAAAATAATTATTACCCTTCCAAAAAAATTCCACAAAATCATCGACTTTTCAGCCTTGTAAACGTATCTCCCCCCTTAAGCGATTTATACTTTTTAAGATCTGCTCATTTCGTATATCTATATATTTTGTTTAGAAAATTCAAACGTACAGAATGTGATGGAATTCATTAACAACAATGTGGTTAATTCAATGGAGAATCCCGATTAGAATCTAATGTATGAGCATGACGTTTTAGTATAGGGAAAAGGACCAGAATCCAATTGGATACCTACGACAATTTCTGCGGGGGAACTAGTATTTTTTTTGAGCCGGTTATATTTATGTAATATCATCTTTTACAACGTCTGGCTGTTTCGAGGACGGCCCACGATTTTATTCTTTAACGAATTGTTGATTGATTTCAAGGACACATTTGAAACTAAAGGTGATCTCGAAGACACTGAATATATGTATATATTCTTACACGCACTCAGTGTTTCATTTCCGTCCCTTCGGTTAGGGAATTTTATCATCTCTTTTGGGATTTCAGCGCGACCGCTACTTTTCTGGAAGAATACTTTCGTGTTCTTCACGGCTTGGACGTCGAGTCAAGTCGTGCGTTACTTCCGGCACGATCCGGTCAATTTAACATTGGGAATGCCGCTTCATTGGCGGTATACAGCTCTCACTCTTGAGGATTCCTTCATACTTCTTTTATACTTTGCCTGTGTGCATATGTGTGTCGAAGGAGATTCACACGCTTGTAACGGGGTCCTCGAAGGAAGATAAGAAAATGAAAACACGTTTTTTTTTTCATCCTATTCTTGGATATCTTTGGATTTATCTCATTTATGGTGAATATTTATTGATCGTTCAAGGCAGAGAGCAAAATAATTCATAAAAGTTACTGCCTATCGAACATGTGTCAGTTTTTGAGAAAACACTCGTTACCTTCGATCATTAAAAGAGACGTAAACAAACAAAAAAATTGCCAATTGCAAATAACGGTCAACTGAAGAATGATACATTGAGTTTGTTTGAAGTTTGTTTCGTTTGTTTCGTTAAAGAGTGTTATAGATGAGATTAGAGATTGGCAGGGCTATGTATTGGATACTTCGATTGGAGTAAATTATTTATTTTGTATTCTTCTACTAACTTTTTACATTCGATCGTCTAAACACATAATATTTTTTCTATTTTTTACTAATTGGAAATAAATGTCGAATCAATGTTTATAGGAAAACTGATTGGATAATACAATTATAACGCTTTTTATAATTGTATTTTCCAATCGGTTTTCCTATAAACATTGTTTTGACGCCCCGATAGTCTGAGTCATGAATTAGTGCCAACCGTGAAAGGGCGGTTGAAAGTTTTGTTTTTCATACAGACGTTGTTTTGAGGTGGCCAAATCTTTTTATACGCGTGGCTTGCCAAGTTTGCGCTAGACAAAGTGATTAATAATACGGGCAAGAATACATGGATCTTCTGGTGATCGTTTCGTAGTCGTTGAAGCTTCGCGAAGACCTGATTCGCGAGAATCTAACATACGAAATCCAGTAAAATACGTCTCAGTGTTTTACCATGTCTCATTTATTCTGCTTCTACGTAATCCCTCTGTCTGGCTGTCGCTGTCTCTCTCGTTTTTCCTCTTTCTCCATACTATACGTCGATGTCGTCTCTTCTCGTAGATGTTGTCTGCCTCCAATCAATACATTCCAGGATGAAGAACGCTCTCTCCACTCTTCCTCTCTCCCCACACCTCCTCAACCATTAATATCCTGGTATCTATATATATATATATATATATATATATATATATACATAAGCTTCCGTTTTGGTCCTTCATTCGCTCGCCATTTCCCTTTCTCTCTCTTTCAAATTTCGGAGGGTGAAATTTCTCCCGTCTTCTCGATTGGCCGTTCGTTACGTTTCTCCAAACAATAAGAGACTTCGCTGTTTCTGTACGTGTCTACAAACAGGATGAGGAGGACTTTACTACACTTAGGGGTTGAAGCAGGGAGGGGGTAGGAGAGAAGCAGGGAGAAAGACAAAGCGAGATAGTGAGACAGGGTGAAGAGCAGACGTATCGGTTATATATAGGAAGAGGGGTGAAATAGTGAAGAGCAGAGTATCGACGCGTGCTCTCATACTGACGTCGACGAGAGGAAATTTATGCGGTCTTGGTTTGGTGAGAGAGAGAGAGAGAGAGAGGGAAAGAGAGTTGTACCCGTTCAAGCATCTTTCTCTCTCTCTCTCTCTCGCTCTTTCCCTTCTCTATCGATGCCCTTCCAACTCTTGCATATCCGTCTTCCGCCTTCTTCTCTGATCCTGACACACCCAATCGCGTTGAAGCAGTATCTCGAGTACTGACAGAATCGAGAAACTGTCTCGCAACTTCGCACGTTTCGTGGCCATTCTCAAAGCTCGCTCGGTTTTCCATACAACACTCTCCTATGTCTGTATCGTCAACTCAACCTCACAAGAATCAATGCATTCGTCAGACATCCAGTGAACGCGACCAAAGACTGTTGAGGCAACCTTCCGCCGTCATATCTTCAAGTTTTACTATCGTCGCTTTTAGGGAATACAATGAAGTTATCAATCTTCGTCCAAGAAGTTCCCAACGGCGCACGCTTCTTCGCTCGTCTGCCAGAGCATTATGACGTTTTATCCCGGCTTATACGTTACGGGGACCATTGACGGTACGCCCACCATTCGGGCTCGAAGCACGTGCGTTGTGCACGTGCCAAACGAACGACACAGTGAGCCCATTTGCTTGATCACTATCACGATGGCCGCAAAAATAGGTAATGCTTGGCAATCATTTACCAGATCGGTGAACACCTGAGCAGCCACTTTGCTCTCTTTGCTGCGTGTGCCGGAGAAAATATTTTGAAGAGGACGACCATTGGAGTTGTCGGAGATGCTTTTGTCGCAATTGCGTAGCCTGTGCGAGGTAGGCCCCGGAGAGTAGACAGTATTTTACGGTGATTGTCTTTATCTGATAATCATATTATTTTATCCTGATATTCAGATTATTTTCTAAATATAATAAATTTCAATATAATTAATTCTTATTATAATGAGATATTCCGAGTGTTATACATTTGTGATAAGAATTATGCATCACATTTGTGATAAGAAGAAATGTCATATTGTTTATTCCGAAAATGCAATTCTGGGATGCATAACTATGAAAATATTTGTTCGATCAAGATGTAAAATTGCACATATATAAAGGAAGAAAAATAAGCAGATACGTGTTTTTTGTTTTCTCGATATCTCGCAATTAAGGGATTGATACCGCTCTTTGAAATTTTTGCTAATAGCGGCCCATAAATTGCCAACATTTTGCGATATCCGTTTCATTTCGGGTCCATGTAAACTCATTCGATTAGGCGATTGAATATTTATGAAAAATAATTACTCTCCTCACCCCCTTTGAATAAGAAATTGCACCCTTGAAGATTAGAGTATTGGCGGAAAAATTGATTACATTGTATTTTCGAATGCCATATCTCTGTGATAACGGTATGATAATATAATGTGATAATTGGAGGGAAATTGATAATTAAAATGCAACAAACATGGTTGCTAAGGTATAGATATTAAAAATATCCACTTCCATTATTTTTGGCACACGTCTTGATACCCTTGGATGGCTGTACGCATCATCTCCGAGGGGTTTAGCCTACGCGCAGGGGGAGATGCACGAAGGGTGATCGAGCGTGGGATTCTTCCATTCGTCTCCAAACAGCCCCCAGAAGGCACAGAGGGAGGAAAGTACAAAAACTAGTGAAAAAAGGAAAAATAAGAAAAAGAATACAAATGCGTAGTGGAGGGCGGAATACACAGTCGCGGGAGAACGGAAGGGAGATCCGTGACTGGTCAATGATAGGTATATTCCGTCATTTAACATACACGCACGTACGTTTAATACATATTTGTAACGCAGTATTTTACTTAGTAATAATAATGAATAATATATATAATGGTTTTTTCATTGATATATTTTTAAGTATAAATTAATAATATACGGGGTGATAATCATGAAGTGGTCATGCCTTTTTTAAAGGTCGTGCGCGGAGATTCTGCGACTAAGAAAAATATTATTAAAAATGGTTTCAAGGCCTCTCCAAAAAGAAATAAAGCGTATTTTTGTAATGAGTAATGTTTTGCCAGAAAACATTGAGCATTTCGGCGGAAAATCTAGATGCCATTTTGAGTACAGCAAAATGAAGGTAATTGAATTTTGAGTATGAAACACTCCAGGATAACTTTTTTTGGGCACCCCGTCATCGAGAAAAATGATCAAGCATTTTAAACTGGACAATCGGGATGTAATTCCATATGAAAAAAAATTAGCAGTGTTTTCTATTTGGAATTTAATTACCTTCATTTTGCTGAAGGCAAATGGAATTTTCACTTTTTTTCAGAATGCTCTAGCTTTTTCCGGCAACTACCTACTTGTCACGAAAATCCGCTAAATTTTTCTTCGAAGAGGATTAGAATGACATTAAATATTATATATTTCTCGGTCGCCAAATTTCTGCTTCAAAACCTTGATAGCACATGGCATTACCCTGTATACTATTACTAAAATAATAATAACAATATGTATTTGTAGATTAAGATTTTAAATTTAAGATAAAAAAAGATCCTTATTTAAACGTCATGGAAAAAAAGGAAAAATAAACTACGTCGATTCCAAAAATCTAGCGATGCGCGATCGTTTTCCATTTTCGATTGTCAAGTTTGAATGGTTGCGGCAATAATGAGCATGGGCAGTATAATTGGTTCTATAACAGTACAGACCGTTATACTTTAGGGAATTATTTCTTGTCGAAAATCAACAGTAATCTCCATGATCCTTCGAATCAAACGACACCGTGTAAGGTATTTTTTTTTTAGGATATTATATGTCTCGTAGATTAAAAGGCTTTGCCAAAGAATGATGGGATATGTATTTTTATTTCTTCGCTCATCAATCATTTGGTCAGG
>OZ010717.1:6473644-6581960 GCA_963932345.1 Ophion ventricosus
CGGGAGTCAGTCGTAATAACGGCAGAGAATGTCGCTGTTGCCAAGTCTATCGGTTATTTATTCTGCAATAAAATTGCAAGATATTAATATTTAACTCCAAAAATGACAAGTATTAATATCATTTCCCGGCTTGGAAATATTTTTTAACAATATTATGAGTTGGAAATTGCCCAATAATAATTTATTTTTACATGATATTTTATTATCAAGAAGTTGGCCGCCTGTCGAAAACTCATTGTATTTTCATCCCCACTCTTGCAGCTAAAGAACGTTATCGAAACTCCTTAATGAACCTTAATGAAGAAACCACTTGATCATTCAATACGATATTCCTAACACTATAATCACGATTTGCTCATTTTGTTAAATCTAAATCTCGTTATTATTTTTGTCCCTACAGGCCGATAACTGGTATTTACGAGGTGTCATGTGTATTACCAAATGGATAAAGATTCAACTTGAACATTAAAAATCTCCAAAACTGTGTTGTGCATCTGATTGATTTGTGGACCGTTAATGTGTCCTAAATTAACTTCTTGACGATATAAATTTCAATCCTCTACAAGCACTTCAATTTTAGTCTCGAAACGTCTTAAGAGAGCGCTCTCACGCCAGCTGCCTTTGTTACTCCGCTGACGTGGAACCACCTCGACAGTCACCGTACAGTAAAATCAAAGCACAAGAATTGAGAAATAACCCGAAACGTTATTAATTCCTAGCCTTTTTAAAATTGATTTTTATTAAAAAATAATTATAATCCATTACCAAGTATTAATAAATAATTTAGATGGATTCATAGACTTGATTATTAAATTTGAATTGTTTATTTTACAAGAAAAGTGAGAAGTCAACGTTATTTCATCCAGAACGAAGTGGTGTAAAAATATATACTCACGAGAATTTTAGTTCTCGAGAAATTCCCTTGAGAGCAAGAGATCGCGAAAAAATCAAAAGAACGAGACGAGCGGCGAAGTTCCAAGGGGATGAAACTGAACGGTAGCGTCGATATATAGATTTCGAGATATATATACATATATATATATATAAATATATACATGTATATATTTATATATATGGCGCAAGAGAAAACGGTTTTGGCGAGCACGAATCTATAACCCCGACCAGGCGCCGACTAGGTACAGAAGGGTGATGGCGGAGCGAGGAACGTGTAGGGGGGGGGGGGGGGGGGGTGAATGCTCGCGGGGCCCGCAAGTGTGTGCGGCGGATTCTAGACACCAATCCCTGCCAGCGAGGGTGGAAGCCTGAAAGAGGGAAAGAGAAGACTGAGAGAGAGAGAGAGACGAAGTGAGAGAAAGGGGTGTAGAGAACCCCGAGAGGGTATATAGCGTGTCCGAGTACGGCATCACACCAGCACTGTGCAGAAGCACACGCCGTTGTACCCGGGACTTCGCACAGACCTACCCTCTTCCTCTTAACCTCCTTCCATCTCTCAGTCCCCGTAACGTGGTCCCGGGAATCAATAAAAACACGTCCCGTACACGTGGCGGCGTGAAAACCCACGTTGCCTCATCTGTCGCGACCGAAAACGCGTAAATCTCAGGAATTGGCGAGAGAGATGGAGCGAGAGAGAAAAGAACATCATCCCTTTACGGACCTTGGGCCTATGGTGTACATTAGATATATATTTGTACGCTCTCTCTCTCTCTCTCTCTCTCTCTCTCTCTCTCTCTCTCTCTCTCTCTCTCTCTCTCTCTCTCCCTCCCTCCCTCTCTCGCTCTCGCTCTCTCTCTCTCTCTCTCTCTCTCTCTCTCTCTCTCTCTCTCTCTCTTGGTGGAAGCTCTGGGCTTTTTTGTTCTATATAAACGAGACAAGTGTTGTTGCGCTCCTCCGTCTAGTGACTGAAAATCTGGAAAGCGTACATTCTGGCACATACATATACACTCACGAAGACTTCTATCTCTATCGTTTGCCACGTTCAGTGCCACTTGGTCCACTCGAAACGTGCCACCCTCTCGACCTTCGTATGAGATATCTATATACGATTTCTATATATATCGATGAGGACAGAGGAAAATAGCGCACTAGCGCACGTGTGCTCTATTAATTTTAAAAGCGGCAGCACCAGCAGTGTCTGCAGCAAACACGCACCAGCAACGGACCTTTACCGAAAAATCGTATATAGGATAGCGAATAACGATACCACCGAGACACTGCTTTGGAATGAATGGCTATTATGTGTGTGGTGTGTGTGTATGTGTATGGGTGAAGTGTACAGAAACAAGAAATGAAGATAACAATTTTTTAATAAATCGCTTCGAAATTGCAAATGTTGATTTACAAGATCAGTTGTAAAAGTTTCCGGGTGGTTTGTCATTGGGTTGTATTATATTTAGGTGATGTTTTCTATTCGCAAATCGTTATTGCTGTTGTTGAGCTCGGGCCAGGGAGAGAAAACGCACCCATTAGATATTTTTGATTCCGTAATTCGCGATTCGCTAAAAGTGTGAAATTTTGAAACTCTGATTATTAAATGTGTCGTGAAGATAGGTTATGGTGTTGTGTCGATTTTAATTATGTTGGAATTGGCATTTTTGGAAAACAATGCATTTTCTTTCAATGCCCACATTTTTTTTACTAGCACATTTAGACTGCGAAAAGCACTAGAATGGTTTTTAGGATCGTTGTCAAAGATTCGAAACCTGAATCAGCGAAAAAAGATTGCAACTAATAATGATAATGTGTATAGTTGAATGCTGTTAACAATAATAATTTTTTTTTTATTGGTTTGTTCCAGCCGTACAGGGTCTTCCTCCTTTTACGAGCCCCAACCCACCTCAAAACTTCGTTCTGTCGCCCATTCCACATCCCCCCTTTATGTCATCCATTCCACAATTCCCCCGTCTACCCCCATCCACAAGTTCCCCGTCTACCTCCTATCCCCCCACCTTGCGGCCGCAGCCGAGTTCCCCCTCTGTATCTTATTCATCATGACATGTCTGTCATGGGCATAGGGAAACTGCGGAAAACCTATACCGATACAGCTGGTCCCTAAGTTCGCCTCCCAGTCACGGAACTAGTCGTCTTTCGCCGAGAAATATTGAAGAAAAATATTTCACGACGAAAGTGACGCAACAGGGATTCGAACCTGCGACCTCCCGATCCGCTGGCCAGCACACTAACCACTACACCAACGCACCGGGTTCAAAATAATAATATTAATAATACTGAACAATAACAGTAGTAATGACTGATAACAATAATAATACATGAATTGATTAATGAATAATAATAATAATAGTAGAGGAATAAAAAATACACAAGTTCCATTTCAACGATGGTGCTTTGAACACCATTCATTTTATCATCCCTCGGATTATAAGCAGAGACCAAAACAAAATAGGTTTAAAACCCGACTTTCAAAATATCTCTCTCAAAATGCGCACAGTTAAAATTGCCTAAAAATTGAATTAAAAATTCTCATTTGAATGCGGATTCTTTATTAATATGGATTTCATAAATATGGGTGCAGTGAATTTTTTTTCGTATAAAGTACGTGATTGCACGACAAGAATGGTGGAATAGAAGAAACGGCGATCTTTTGATTGGCTACACCGCGGCTCCTAATGGGCCGATTTGGATTTATTTGTAATGGCGAGAAGGATTCTTATAGACGCTCGGAGAATGGCGTTCGTTTCATCTCAATATATCGATGACGTTGAGATGAATAATGAAGGATGGGAAGTTAAATAAATTTCTGTTGGTTCCAAAGAGCCATCCGCCTTTTCTCCTCCTATATATAATAAGCTTTACTTTGCAGCACGAGATTTATTCTTCTCATAAAAAATAAAATGGTTTGCAAGAAAAACTATTATAATGAAGAGTGCAAGGAGGGAAAAATTAGGTTACAGATGAATGTTTGCATAATCCAAGCGCAGGGTGTAAGGAAGTTCACTTTGATAATTAACGGATGGATGGGCGCGAGTTTCTTTCTCTCGAAAGTGATTTTTGCTCATCAACGAGTCTGTACTTTCAGAGGTAGTCTTGGAGTACAAATTCTTTCATTTTAACGTTATTTATGGAACCGTATTTTCTTGAAAAAGTTGAAAACCTGTAAGTCAAATAAGCCTTTTTGATATTCCAATTGCCACTGATAGTACGATGTAATTCAGATATCTTCTACCCGCGCCGAAATTTCTTAGGGATACCTAAGTTCCGATCAGATCCCGGTCGGGATATGATACGGATTCCCTAGAAGGAGTATCCTCATCGGAATCCAGATGGCGCCCATACTACGTAGCACGAGGCGGAGACGTGGTAGCAAGAATTTGAAATACATATTAAATACATTTTGCTTAGAAAATTAAATACATATTTTCTTAGTTCAAACGATTTCCATTTAATGCAAATATAATTACTTAGAATAAATAATGTATATCACTTTTCTCCAGGAAATATAAGTCTTCCAAGGTCTATATATAGTTTTTTCGAAATTTTTTATTAAATGTAAAGAATTTTGTTGAAAATTCTGTTATTAAAATATATACGTTTTGACAGTTATACTGTAGCACCAATTTTTACCTAAACTTTTTTAGATCCTTGAATAAATGATACGGATCGGTATCTCCTGGTGATTTTTACATTTATCCCTGGGATCTGATTCGATGTCGAACTAGATTTTGTTCTAGAAGTTCGGGATTCTAGCCTGAATCCTATTCAAAGTTTCTATTTGGATTCTGACTAAAGTCCTTAATCATTCCGGATTAGGATCCTGGCTGGAATCCGACTGGGATGTCCGACTGGATCCCGATTGAGAAACCAGGATCCGAGTCCGAATCGGACTGTATTCATGACAATATTTCTGCACGGGTAAATGTAATCTTGAATGGGGATCAATGACTGAATGTGATATTTTCTTGAGAATGATCCAGAGAAAGCATATCCGGGGAGAGTACGATTTCCGGGGCGACAAAATTTAACGACGGATTCTGGTCCTTCGAGCTGAAATAAATCAAAAGTGATGAGTAAAAAAAATCGATATCTCGCTTAGTTTTTGAGATATCGATTTTTGAATTTTTAAAAATAATTCGAATTTTTAACTTAAAAAAAAATGCGTTTAATCGACGATTTGAGCAACCATTCATATATACACACCACACTGCAACCTAGCCCAACCCAACCAAATCCAAAAAACCCCCACCTAACCCAAAAAAACAAAAAAAAAACCCGACGGAACGCACTACATACAATTAAGCACAATAAACCATTTCTCTTTTAATTTGCATTTATGTACGACTCTTTAGCGTTACCCAGAATGCACCACGTGAAGGTAGAGTCGATTTGCATTCTATTGTGCATGTGTATGTGTGTGTGGACCCCGCGGTTCGTCAATTCAGCGGTATTTTTTTACTCCAAACCACGTGTGTGTGTGTGTGTGTGTTTGTTTGGGTTTGTTTGGGTTAACCATGGTTAACTGACCGAAAACTCGCCCATCGTCGATTAAACGCATTTTTTTTTTCAAGCTAAAATATGCAGTTATTGAAAATTTTGTATGGGACCTTTTTTGTAGGAAATTTAATTTCCTACAAAAAGTGTCTCTTATCATGTTTTTGACAACTGCATATTTACCGAGATATTTTGAAAAAAATAAAAAATCGATATCCCATGTGCGAATATCGGTATTGCGCCATAGTTACCAATACGGCCCAGAGTTGTGCAAGTCCTGGCGACCGACTCTCAATTGACGGTACTGCCCCAGTATTGGAAACCGAACGTATTGGTACCATCCCAGTCTTGGTGACCGAGTCTTGGGTGAAATACTGGCCCAGTGATGGTCATCTATTTTATCAGTACGGTGCCAGTCCAAAAAATATGGATTGAATGAGAAATGTAAGTTTTGCTTCCTCATAGAGAAACTTTGTGACGATGGAAACATTTTTTTTCAGTTTTCAATGTCAACGTCCTCAAAATGTCCCAAAACCTCGAAAAATCATATTCAGAAACAATGTCTGGATGCATGTGCGTGTGTGTGCGTGTGCGTGCGCGTGTATGTTCTGGCACTGTAAAATTAAAACGTCTATAACTCGAGAACGGTTTGAGTTGAAGGGCTCCTGTTTCACACAGATGTTAATCTATACAATCTCTTCATTTTCTGCAAATTTTGTCGAGATAACTCAAAAATTACAAATTTAACGGCATTTTTTAATTTTCAAAAACGTCAGTGACCGAGTTTTTTTGCAAACATTTTCAGAATTTTGTAAATAATTTTTTTAATAAATAGAGTATCCTGAAAGGATGGCCGGTATTGAATTTGGGAATGATCGGTCGAATGGTCTAAATTTTATGAATTTTGGAAGTATTCGAAATATGTCAAATCCCTCTAATTTTTGCATATATCAAGATATCGTGCTGATTTTTTTGCATAAAGTATTGTAAAAGTAAATTTGGTATAAAATTTTGAGAAAATCTTTCAAATGGTTCGGATATGACAAAGTTTTGATTTTTTTAATTGAATTGCTATAGTTTTTGCAAATTTCGAAAAAAATGGGCAGAATTTTATAGTACGAATAAAGTATTAAAAAAAGAATGTTGTTATCAAATTCGATTAAAATTGGTTGATGTATTACATTATTCTACGTTCAAACGTAAATACGTTTTAACGCGTATTTACGTTTTAACGTAAATAACGCGACAAGGCATTACAATGTATCGTGTATCGCGGAACGCGTGTGTGCGTGTGTGTCCGTGTGAACTCACTACGTCGGCCGCACGCGGTTGAAGATTTTAATCTCCATGCGGCCGTCCCTTCGTAGCGATCGACCTACGATCGAGCATCAGTTTTTCTCGTGCCATCGACGTGTGAACTTGTCTTAACCCTCAAATTTTACGGGCTTCTTCATATATTCTCATACATTACATACATTGCATTTATCATAAATAACATTCATTGACATACATTGCATTCATTTTCATACCTTACATTATGATAAGGTATGTTAAACCTTAACATACTAAACTGAATAAACATACATTATATTTATTCGGTTCAATTCATACAGTTCATACAGTTATCATTCGTTCTTATACAATACAGTTTTTGTATTGTTATAAATTAATTTTTCTCGTGCTAAAACGAATTCAAGTGCTATAAAGTGGGCTATAAAAATTCGAACGTGTTATAAAGTGAAAACCAGATAAGATATACAAACAATACATATTATTGCAGCGCTTGAATTATCCATCTCTTCCTTTTATATATTCCTTTCATAGCAATATTGAACACCCTCTTTCTTACACTTGCTTGTTCTCTAGTCTTCAAGCGGAATTTAATAAATTCAAACTTTTTATTTAACTTACTAAAGACGCATTTCACTATATTCTTTATATCTCCCATTAAGCCCAAACTCAAACGCAACTTTTTGTCAGGTCGACAGTGTATTTCGGCAAAAAAATGTATATTCATAATATATATTTTTATATTTCTTCTAAATATATGGGTACTTCGATGAAAATATATCTCATCGCTCATTGATAATATATCTCTCAATATCTCATTAGTAGATAGACAAAAAATTCTTTAAAAAATCGAGAGGCTCTTCCAATAGGTATAACAACTGCAAAAATGTTGAGCAAAAGAAGGTGAGGTTCGGAAGTGGCTGATTTAACGTGGAACGCTCCACATGGTATCCTTCTATTTTTTGGAAATTCAAATCTTATTCCACAAATAATTGGGTTTTTTTTAAATTTTACCTTTATCATAGGAAGCTTTGTAAATTCAGAACATTTATGAGTTTCATTTTAAAAAAACGTTCGAATGTTCGAAATGTTGCGAAAGCAATTTGCAAGCTCTAGTTATCTGTGAGGAAGCCAAAATAGGGTTTCACTTTTCTTTTAATCTTGTAAAAATTTGCATAGACTCCGCAGACCAGATTCGAGAAAAAAATCAAAGCGTTCTCGAAGCGACGCATCATACAGTCCGATAAATTGCAATCGAATGCAGATTCAAGTGGTGAGTTTCAAAATACCTTTTAATAATAATAATTTAATGATAGTTTATTCGATGTTTTTTATTTTACTATACCAATACTTTTATTTTCACAACAATATTTTTATCGCGAATATATATATATATATATTTGATGTTATGGTGTTGTTGCAAAATGCTATTTGCACGTTGTTTTGCCACTGAACTTCAAACTTTTGGTTTTGGAACAAAAATTATTGAAAAAATTCTTAGAAATATTTAAAAATCTTATCTATTAGATGATGTAGAGAAAGTTTAGGATTAACATTTCATTTTTCTATAAACAAAAGGTATCACTTAACATTTGGTTATTGTCTATTTCGTTAACAGTTATTTTCTTATATGCTTATATCCATGCTAAAAAAATCATTAAAATCAACACCAAGCATTGGAATACGCGAAAAATCATTTCAATTAAAGGGTCCATGTTTAGAAAACATTGGGGGGGGGGGGGGGGGCAAACCCACGGACGATATCCGGATTCAAGTGATGCATATTTTTATTTCTTTTGATGATACCTAAGCTCTTTTCCCTCTTCTTTATCATTTCCTGTATTTCTCGTCATCATTTATTTCTTTTTTATAGCTAAACATTTTCATACCCAACAACGTACAGAAGCATGAATGGTAAATGTTTTTTCAAATTTTTACTAATATAATTTTTAGAACTGGGTGCAATCAAATAAAATATTTTGATTTCAGATATTATTTTAGATACGATGGGGGAAAAAAACCACTACGGCGAAAATATTATCGGCAACACGCCGATATTTATCTGGTGCCGATGACCGGGAAGGCGGCAAAAAACGACGGGAAAAACCATGAAAATAAACAATTTCTCTATAAAAATGTATTTTTAAATAAAACATTTCTTAAAAGCATACCCTTTTCACAAGTGAATCGATTTTTCTTAGTACGCCCCGCAACTCTGGCCCAATATTGGCAGCCGGTACTAATCACCATTACTGTGCCAACGCTTGCCAAGCGGAGGACCGGTGTTATGCTTTCAGAGTTGGGCCAGTATTGTTTATGCGCTCTGGCCTGACATTGGCCGCCAGTACTGCACCAACGCCGTTTACGAGCCTTGGACCGATGTTATCATTTCGGAGTTGGGCCAATATTGTTTATGTGCACTGGCCCAATATTGGCATTCAGTATTCAGCCAGTACTGGCAACCAGTACTGTTCAAACGCTGTTGCCGAGCTTAGGACCAGTGTTATCATTTCGGAGTTCAGCCAGTACCCTTTATGTACTGTCTGTGTATCGGGCCATGATCGTCAGCCAGTATTGGCAACCCCGGCACCAGTACTGGGTCAGGACTTGGCCATTATGCCGTTCGCACATGGGATGTATCGATATCTCCAAAACTAAGCGAGATATGACAAATTTTTATTCTTCACTTTTGGTTCATTTCAGCTCGAAGGGACAGAATCCGTCGTTAAATTTTGTCGCCCCGGAAATCGTACTCTTGCCGCATATCCGATACTTGAAATATGATTAAGGACTGGTCCGGAGCATGGGCATCGAAAAGTAGTTACCCGATACTGGAACCAGGCCTGGGCCGATTATAACGATCGTTATAGAGCCTGGAGCCACAAGGAGCACCTGATAAACGACTAGCTTTAGGCAAGACCTCATCGATTTGTCTACAGCCATTCTTTCTTAATGCAATCCTGTATTGCATTTGCAGAAGGGCACAGGGAAACGATGAAAACCCGGTACCGATACTGGTGGCTGTATTGAAGTGAGTTTCAGTTGCCTCACCATCGGACACCCGGCAAAAACTCCTTCTTCTTGGTAATCATGCTCAAACCGATGCACTACTGAGCAGTCACTTATCCAAATATTGACCCCGGTCTGCGTTGCTTGTTATGAGAGATTGCTGTACGTCGACTATGCGTCTGTTACTATCGGTCGCTTTGCATACATTTACAGCGTGACAATTATAAAGTGTCTACGTGATTTTCAAGAGTCTGTTGGAAATTTTATGACCGAGAAAAGTATAATATTTAATGGTATTTCAAGTCCTCTTAAAAAAAATATAGCGTATTTTTGTGATGAGTAGTACTTCCCAGAAAAAATTGAGTATTCTGTAAAAAAAATCAATGTTTTATTTTAAGTTCAGCAGAATTAAGATAATTAAGTTCCGAATACGCAACACTACGATTTTTTTAACGCAAATTCCACTTATCTACTTTAAAATGCATCTTTGATCTTTTTTTCTCAATGACGGGATGTACAAAAAACGATTTTCTAGAGTGCTTCGTATACGGATTTTACAGCATCAGTCTTCATTTATTGCACATATTTGCAAGAATTTTTTTTTCATAATAAAATGTATCTCCATATTTTAATCTTTTTATACATTATTTATACAAAACAAAAGTTTCAAAGTACAAGAAAAAAATGAATTTTTTTTTTACATTTATCCTGGTGATCAGGCTGCCTGAAGTTACCCCTGCTTTCACCTTGTCGCCACGAAATCTGGACTTTGGAGCATCTGAAAACAAAAAGTTGAGTATTTGATTATAAAGTGGAGTTGTAGTTATCCCTAAAACTTTCACCCCCGATAAGAAATTTCTTGTCGGGGGTGGTTCTGAATTTTTCGACCGTTTTTTACAACTTAAATTGTTTAAAAATAGGATCAAATATTAATGAATATTTATACCCTTAGTAGGGGTCGAAGAGATACATACATAGAATAATCCCTGACAATTTGAGCCTAATCGGTGCAATGAATTTTCCAAAATTATGTCGACGAGGTCGAAAAACGTTGTTTTGAGAAAAACGCGTTTAAGGCGGTAGAACCACTTTAGGAGAACGAAAATTAGATGATTTTTTGGATTTTGTTTATTGTGAAAAAAAACGGAAATTTCTGCAATTCTGACAATAATTTATTCATATTTTCATACATCTCTGGTAATTTTTTCAAGTTATTTCATGCATTAATTAAGGAGTAATCCGCTGTGTCCCTTGGCGTGTCCTCATGGTCGTTGTCGATTTGCGGGAATTGTGCAGCTCGCAATTCGCATCTGAAATATTCCAACAAATTTTTATACATTCTTGAGATGTTTTTAAGAACATGAACCTAAATTTTGAGAAAAAAAATCGAGAATTGAATGTTGGAACGTGCTTGAAAAAAAATGATCGATTTTTAGCATTTTGTTTCCCGAAATTTTGCAATAATACATATAAATACATTGTAAATATGTTTTAAACAATCTAATCTTTCCAACTTTAGGTTCATGTTTTAATAAATTATATTATGTAAACGTATTCCAAATTTGAAGATGATCCATAAATTAGTTTTTGAGTTATGATTCCCGCAAATTGAAAAAATGTCATTTCGAGAAAAATACGTTTAAAGTTTGACAAACGAAAAACTCAAAGTCAAATGTGTTTAATCAAATAATAAAGTGTCTTACCGATTAATCAATGATTCCAGCACTATACAACAGTCCTTCCTCTTCCTCATGCAACTCATTTGAAGCTTGCATTTCCTCTTTACGAGCTTTTCGAGCTCCTTTTGTCTCTAATAAACTTTTTCTATTTTGCCGAGCCACGCGCATCTGATCCATTTGCTCGGCATATCCGTAGCTCTGCCTGCCAACTGCGATTTGTAGTTCATACATAACCATGAGTACGGCTGAATTTCCTTCATTGAATAAAATAACAGCAAGAAATGCCGCTACCTCGATTATTTTGTGCCCAGAATGCCGATGTTTTGGAGCTAATTGCCAAACGGTCGAGTTTGGGTTTGTTTGGGTTATGAAAACCCAAATTTGGGTTACGAAAACCCAAACAAACTACCTAACTGAGCACTCGTGGATACCTGAGCGCGCTTGGGAGTCGAGCGGAGAGTCTTTACCATTTATATACATACCGTTAGAAGGAATCCGAATATCGTTTTGAAATTTTCAGGGTGTATTCTTAAGATATTCTGCTAACGATTTATGAAATAAAAAAAGATTGATTCTTTTAAAGCATCTAAAGTGGTTGCCCGCCTTAAAGTTTTTCTTGTAAAAATGTACATAAAACTTTAAAAAAGCCTTTTACCCTCAATCAGCGATGCCTGGTCCATACATTATTTCTTCAGCTTCTTCAGAAGCTTCACTGTTGCACGTTTTACGCATTCGAATAATTTATAAAGTAAAAAGAAAGCGAAATTTATAATGGAGTACTGCACACTTTGATCGACGTTTACTTCAATATCTGGGCTTTGTTTGGAATTTTTTTCAGCGGACGCACTTGTACATATTGTATCATTTTCACTGGTAAATCGATAACCGCGAAAATGTCGTTTTTACTGACGACTTGGCTTTATTTCGCAATTTCTGCTACTTCTTTTATCCATCATTGACAATGCTTTTGCTCCGATTTCACAAGCAAATATGCGAGAATATTCGTATAGACAATATTATAATGCACTAAATATAAACTTTCCGAACAAAAACCGATGCTCAACTGCTTCAAAACAAACTCACTTGTATCACTCTTTTTAGCCCCTTATCGGTCACTCTGACCTAAATAACGTTCTGTACCGTATTTATACAGGTATGTAGTAGACGAAACTGATGTTTTTAGATAATCGAACATTTCCGAAAATATACTGATACTGATCCCTTAATTAGCATCATTCTGCTGTACTCAAAATGAAATTTTGATCCTTTTCCACAATGCTCTGTTTTTTTTCTGACAAATACTTCTCATCACAAAAATGCGCTATATTTTTTTTCGAAGAGGCCTTGAAAAACAATTAAAAATCATTTTTCTCAGATGCAAAATCTCCGCGCAAGACCTTTAAAATACATATGCCTACCTTATAATTGTCAACCTGTATATCCATACATATAAAACAGTTCCGTGACTGACCGACTGACTGAATGACTGACTGCCATATAGACAACGCACAGCCTAAACCGCTGAAGATACAAACATGAAATTCGGCAGATATATTCCTTAGAAGGTGCACCAAAGATAAATTTTTCGAAAATCGTCTCGCAAGGGGGGAAAAAGGGTGCATTGAGAGAAATGTATGGTAACTTCAACCATATTTTAACCATATTTTATATTTCCCTGAGGGGACAATAATATTTTATAGTCATGGTTACTGCCTAAAATATAGTACTGCTTATGATATTTTAGCAGTTGTGTTAACTATGCTCATATGTTAACCGCAACCAACAATCTTACAAGCATACGTTGATTGTTCAATGCTATATTATATAGTAGGTTTTCATAAAATGGATATTACCTTACACTATCAAAAAATAGTAATTTTTACCATATTGAATGGTATGTCTACTATATGTAGAAAATATTCATAAATTCAAAAATTCTCAATTGAGAGTGCTACCTGTATGATTCTTTATCATAATTTGTTATTCCCTGATCTCCTAAAATGATTCCTATCGGAGAAAATATTTCGCCTGAACATGGATTCGAACCTACGACCTACTTATCTATACTACGCACACGCTGCCACTATGCTACCGGGTACTTATGTTATTTTGATCGTAGATTCGGCATAAGAGATAAAAGTAATTCCAGCTGCAATTCCGAATAGCTGTTACCTCCGATATAGGTAGAATTTTTCACAGATCGTCTTTTTGATAATATATGTCACTGCTTAAATAGATTTTTGGCGCAACGCAATAGTTTTCGAAATATCGAATTTTAAAAACTGATAAATTAATGCGCTAATGTATCTATATCGATCACAGTGTGCTACCGCTGTCTCTACTTTATTGACACGTTCCACAAATGATTTACGTCTTCACTATAAGATTACCATAATTGTGTTCGTATAGTCACTTTTCGTAAAATCTTGTAAACATTTATACTCAACAAGTGTTAATGTTAACCATATAAATAATACAAACTTTCACTGAGAAAAATGTCCATAGTATTTTCTAAAAAAACGCCCATGGTAAAAGTGGGCATAGTTAAATTCCCTATAGTTTATTGACACCGCAATCACAATATGGTTAACACAACTATAAGCGTCTATCTAATCATGGCATTTTGGTAGTGTGTTTGATTATCTAGTATCCCCGAAATAACTATTAACTACTGTGAAAGGCTTTAGAATATCGTTATAGTTAATTCAGTTAATATTTTTACAATAGTTAGTAGTTATTTCGGGGATAATATAATAGATAGTCGAGCACGCCACCAAAGTTGCATTTTTAGATATACTTTTCGCTTATAGTTGTGTTAACCATATTATGATTACGGTGCCAATAAACTATACGGGATTTTACTATCCCCTCTTTTGTCATGGGCGTCTTTCATAAATACCTTGTACTTTGCTCTCAGTGCAGCATTAGTATTTGTGCGCCGATTTTGTGATATAGCTGAATTAACCATATCGATATTGTAAAGTTTTTTACAATAGTGTATAATAATTTCGGAGATACCAGATAGTCAAACACGCCACCAAAGTCGCATGTTTACGTATAGTTTTCGCTTATAGTTGTGTTAACCATATTATGATTGCGGTGACAATAAACCATAGGGAATTCGTCTATACTCTCTTTTACCATGCGCGTTTTTTGTAAATACTATACACTTTTCTCTCAGTGTGGAAAAGTTTGTTTGAAAAGTGGATATTCCTTGCGTGTATCAACTTGAAACTTGAAAGATTTGTTTATTAGAAGGTGTAGAGGTGCACGAAGAAAGGATTTTCCGAAAATCAACTTTTAAGGGTGTGAACTGGGGTGTAACAGTTTGTATTACATACAACCCTTTATATACTGTATATAACTATCTACTATAAATGTACTTGATATAACGTTTATACTTGTATATAAATAGTTTTCACAACAAATAATAAAACGCATATTTTTTGGATTATAAAAAACAACCCCTAATAAGGGGTGCAACTGGTAATGAAGCTTTCTATAAGCCAAATTCCACGCGGGCGAAGCTGCGGGCGGAATTTAGTATATCTATATATAAATAACCCGAGGAAAATAGAGACCGATATACACGAAATTGGGTAGCGCAGGTCACGTTCGAGTTCGCATTCCTCAAAGGTGCTCTGGAATCTGTCGGCAACAGAGCGGGCGCAAGAGAAGAAAAAAAAACGTGCTAGGAACGGTAGGGGCAGAAGAGAGTGAGAGATGGAGAGTAGCCGGCGGTCGCAAGAACGAGAGCTCTCATTGCACACGGCTCGTGCAGAAAAGGGGTTGAAGCAGCGGCCCGTGCTCGAGCGAGAGGGTTGAATGGAAACCGTCCACAGGGGTATAGACGCGTACCCTGGCATACACCTCATAGAGAAATGGTGTTGGGAATAAGTCAGTAGAAAAAAATAATTAAAAAAACCAACCTCTCGAGGGGGAAAATGTTCTCTCTGTGTGACGCGTATCACACCGGAGGAATGAGAAAATGAAATGTGGAAAAACGACGGCTTGGTCGGTGAAGTGTGGAGGGGCGTAGGATTGCAGGTGCGCGGAGCCTCGGATCGATGGTTAAATTCGTATATCGAAAGTGGCGGCAGTTTCACCTACGGAGTTATCGGGCACGAGAATCATCGAGAAAAAGGGAGCCCGAGGGCGGGAAAAAGACAGAAAAGCAGGGAAAAAAATAACGCCGAGACTGCTATGAGTTTAGCGCGCGACATCGACAAGGTTTTGGAGGGCGGAACGGGGTGGATAGAGGGGAGTACGTATAAAAACTCCTATGAGTCGTTCACCGGCTTTTCCACGATAAAGAGAAAAATAGAGAGAGAGAGAGAGAGAGAGAGAGAGAGAGCCGCGCCTGTGTCGATGCTTACCAGTGGCCACTGGACTGGTTGAAATATTAAAAGGGAGCAAAGACCCAGCACACTCGCGACTCTTCGTTCCTCTTCTTCCACGCGTATATACAGGGTGACCCGGAATGTAACGTCCGAAAAGAAAATCTAGATCTGTCTAGAACTGCCTCGTATCAATACCTGTCCGAATTACCGCTATGTATGGTTCGATCGTTATTAGTTTTCGAGAAAGCATTGGAATTTTTTTTCCGTTTTGTGCTATAGTACAGGTTTTTATTTCTTTTTGTCCTCTATGTATGCACTTTTCTCTTCGAAGTTTTTAAAAGGAATTGTAAGGCATCCATAAGTAATTTTTTGTATCATCTGAACTTTGGTGACCGTCCCTCTAAAACCTATCTCTCTAATTTTTTATCGAATTCTAAGGCATTTCCGTTAGTGTTTAGTTGCTCATTTATTTATTGATTAACAGCGCACTTCATAACGATAAGACAAGAAAAAAATCGCGAGAAAAGTACATAAACAAAAGAGCAAAATAAAAAAAAACTCTCGTCTCGAAAACTAAAAAAGATCGTAAACGGGGGTGATTCAGATGAGTATTGATACGAGGTATCTAGATTTTCTTTTTGGATGTCACTTTTCGGGCCACCCTGTATACATGTGCTTGTGTGTGTGTGAGCGCGCTTGTGTGTGTGCGCGCTTGTGTATACTACGGCTCTATCTGTATCGTGAAAACTATTGCATGGCATACGTTGGACGTGTCATGTGACTGGATTTATCCAGGATACGTAGTATATGGAAATAGAGAAAAGGATAAAATCAGCTATACGAACTTCTGTACGCGTAGCAAATATCGGGAAAAAGCTATAGCGAGTTGTACATTGACGTTTTAGGCTTTCAATGTAGCCTCCATTACTATCCAATAACTTGCCTGTGTCATGAGTATAGTCCACGTCATCAATAGAATTCGGAAAGTTGCGCAGGCCAACTCATCCTTCGTAGAAATATTTTGCAAATTGTACGTGAATAATTCTCGGGAGATTCGTGCATTCGAAATACTTTGAATATTCTCGCAATAACTTGTGTTCTCGTCAGCTTAAGGGGCCAGTCCACTATGGAGCCACGAAAAAAGGCTATTTTCGCGATTTTTTTTTGAGGATTTTATAAAAGATATGAATATAAAAGTTGTTGGGCTTGATAAATAAAGTCTTGAAATACATTAAAAAAATGTTTTAATTCATTTTTAAGTACAAAAACTATAGTTTAACGTAACGCCTCAAAAATAGGTGGGCTAGGTAGCTCCATCACAACTCGGCAACGGCTTGTCTGAAACAAAAAAATCAAAGTCCATTAGATTCAGTATGACGCCAGCTATAAAATGACCCTCGGATATAAAGTTTTATCAAAAAATAAAAAAATGGCAGATAAAAAACGAAAAAAGTAAAAAAAACGCGTTTTTTTCGCAGTTTTTCGCAAAAAAAAACAGTAAAAATCAAAATTTTAAAACCATCGAGGGTCATCTTGTTGCGAATCATGTTTACAATATGTGGTTCAAATTTCAAGAGAATCGGTTTATTAGTTTTAGAGATACGATGGAGCTAGATTTTGAAAACGTTGTTTCGAAAAAAACGCGTTTGAAGTTTATACTATGAAAAACTCAATCGGCAATTCCTGCACCGTACAAAATCCCTTCTGATTGCTCATCATCGTCGATTTCTTCAAGTCTTGCTTGCTTTCGTTTGGTTCTGGTCTCTTTTGAGCACTCAGAACTGCGGCGGTTTGCAGAGCGAACACGCTCGTCATCGCGATTGTCGGCGAATCCGATGGCGATCGGGCCGAGTTTGACGCCCATTATTTCCATTATTTTAAGCACTGGAGTTGTTAAAACTTAACTTCAGGCACGCAGTTGTTAAAACTTTCATTATTGTTTTGCGTATGGCCACCTAAACACCTTTCGAGCATTTCTGTTTTGGTGAGATCCTCGTAAATAGGTTTTAAAACTTCCTGTACTTCCTCAGAAAGAGCAGGAGGATGTTTCTAATGTTGCCGAAGTGCCTTAGCTTTGAGGTACTCGCACCATTCTATCGAGCAGTTGTGATGTTGCGGCTTGACATCGGTCGAAATTTTGTGGTAATACCCTGCCCATATTTCTTTGCGCATACCTTCAATAGAATTCAAATTCCTTCGAATAGCTAAGCCGTAATTTTCAGACAACTGTTTCGTCAACTTGATCGTCCAAGTTTGTGTTTTTGCTTTCGACACTTTTTTTACGGTAGCCGTTTTTTTCTTCACAACGACAGTTTTTTTCGGTGCGGTTTTTTTCGATGCGGCTTTTTTTGGTGTACCGTTTTTCGATGCGATTTTTTCCTCTTCTGCTTCCTTTAGAGCTTTTTTCTTCTGGATCAAAGATTTTCTTGCTTCATTTGCACGTTTGAAAACGCGTTTGGCCACATGTAAAACACACTCCAATTTTTTGACAACGAACTCTTCACCATAGGGAAAACAATTAAGCAGCATTCTAAAAGTCTTTGAGTCGCCATCACCGATGTAGAATCCATATCGCACAGCAAATCTTTCTACCGATCGTAAAAACATTTCTACTATGCCATCTACCTCCATTTTGCCAGCACTTCCTGAGTGATTTGCTGTACAATGAGGTTTATGCTTCTCAGACCAGGTGATAAAGTCTAATGTATTTTCTTTACCTTTCCATTTTTCACATCCTTTACAGAGACTTGATCGTATTTCAACGTCAGTGATTTTTCCAGTAAAACGAAGAATAAGTGAAACTATACCAATTCGAGAAGAGAAGCCTCTTTTTTCCCAAGATCCGTCACCAGAAACTGTCAAAACGTCCTCGGGAAGTCCTTTTTCCTTTTGCACTTTTTTTTTCTTCTTTAACAGCTTTGCACTTCACTAAATCGAAAACGGTTTTTACTGCTACGGCAATGCCGTCAATGATTTGATAGTAAACATTCTTGTGTAATCCGTAGCCTAAGTCCATTAGACCACAAAATAAGTTGATTCCAGCTAATCCAATGCCCATTAAACGCATCACAAACACGAGGCGACGATTCACTTCGTAACCACTTCTGATCATCGGGCACGAGTTAATGTACTTTTCGCCACACGCACAACTCAAACACACTTTAAAACCCAAGCCTCGCTCTCCATATTTAGTAAATGAAATTTCTCCATTGCAAACTTTACACTTCAAGTAGTTTGACAACGTTGAAAACACGAGAAGAAAGCTCATGATACTGTAACCGGCAGCTGGATCCGTGTGTACGTCGAAAATCTGATCCTTCGAAATTGCCAGTTTTTCAGCTGATTTGCTTGCAAAATCTGCAGTTTTATCCGAGTGTTGATTCCCTGAAAACTTCCGCTTCCTGGTTCTCCCTGGATGAGCTTCGTTCTTTTTACCCATGATGCACAACCCGATGTTACTCCTACGCAGTCTAAGCGAATACTGATGTTGAAATAACGGTAGAGGTGTTTCAATGTTCGTTTTTGCTCCTAAAACTTACTTATAACTGCGGTTATATTTCAAGAAGGACTAAAATATAGCTGGATTATACGATGTATAATGAGAAGCAGCTGTTTAATGAACAATATCGGGGAAAGAGGATTAAAAGGCCGATGGGTCGGCCGAGCGCGCTATACGCTCAGGTAGACGAAATGAGGTCCTGACGTTCAGGTAAAAAAAAAATACTTAGAGCGCTCAGATTTTCATAAAATTTTGACAAAATATTTCTGAATGTATGTACTTTCGAAAACAGTAAAAAAAAATCGATTTTTTGAAATTTTCAAAGTGGACTGGCCCCTTAAAATAGCAAATCTCAGAGGCGGTGCAACCTCGATGATTTAACTTCGGATTTATAAAGCGCATTCTCGAGCAAATTCGGCACGACGCGCTATGACACCTGCATTTCGAGGAGATTCTGGTTACATTCGCAACAACATAGTATAGTTTTTTTCAGCGATCGATATCGAACGATTCAGCGGTAAATATTTCAGATAGGGGAGCCAGTTCGAGTTCGCGCGACCTTGATATATGTTGCAAAAAAATCATTTCTGAATAGACTGCAACAAAGTTTAGCCGTGGTTTTTCAACACAGTATTTCAGGGTAAGACCAGCACTAGGTGGCTCCGCTATTCGGAATATTCGAAAAGCTAACACGCAACTTTGTTTTCATTACTATGTCCTGGATTTGTCCGGCTATGCATCTCGGAATGATGGAACGTTGATTACTGATGAATTCGCCACCAAGGTTCCTGCATCATCTCTCTTTTATTCGGCACAAGAAGGATCCATTTCTTTTCTTCCTCTTGTCCCTCTACAGGTATTTGGGCTTCCCCTCTTTGAGGTACTCGTCGAGCCGAAACGAAAGGTCCATTTGTATCATGCCTGTTACCGAAGTCGAGGCAATGCTTTATGAGCTCTTGAAACCCAAGGAACCGGTCACTGCCGAATGTTACCAACAGCAACTGGAGCATTTGAACGATGTGATTGAAAAAAAGACTATCAGTAGCAGAAAATCGTAGGAAGGTGATTGTGCTGCACAACAACTGATGGAACTTGAATAGGGTGCACCTCCCCTATCCAGCGTATTCTCCGGACCATGAAGGCTAGATACAGGAGGTCAAACTCGGTATTTCAACCCGCGTCCCCAAAATTGCGAATATTGAGGCTAGCGCTGCGATCTTTCGAAGATAATATGCTATATATACTTCGTATGTAAACAAACTATCCGATCCAATTGTAGAACACATGACTAACTTATCTAACCTAAATTGAGTGTCAGCGTTATAATAAAGTTTAAGATTAAGCTGATTGGTACGAATATGGTATTAATTGGTACTTATTGATTTTATAATATGGTACTTATTGATTTTATAATGTATAGTAAACATTAAAAATAACAACTTTGGTATCTTTGCGTTCGTCAGCGTCTTCCAAAAATAGTCGGTAATTTTCTTTGCATACCCTTAGACTTTTTCTTTGAATTTGGTTTTCGATAGTTGGGATTGCCATAAACACATGGTCGTTGTTTTTTCGTGACTACGCCAGATGAGTTCGCCATAATGATTGCTTCTTGTTTCATGATTGTTGACAAACAGCTGGATAGAATCCCATACGCCGGCACGATGTCTTTCTTCTTTTTTAATCCACTTTTCACTTCGTCGATTATCTTTTTTTTTTCTCGAATGGTCCAAGATTTCCGCTATTTACCATCCATGTTTATGTTGCACTGGCTCAAATTTACGCTTCCCGATTGTTTTCATTTGACGACTGAACTGATGAAATCACGTGTACAGTTGAAGGAGGGAAAGTTTGCAAGTCTAGACCGGCTCCGTAGAAGAAAAGAGGGGGAGAAGGAAACGAAAGGAAGGGCGCTTACCGAACGCTTCGTTATACAGAGGTTTTGTTCACAAAAATTCCTTGTATAGAGGTTAAGGGCCCTGAAAATAAATTCGTCATATTTAGTTTTTCTTCGTTGTATCAAGGTTTCGGATGTCTATCGGAAGGGAATGGACAAATCTTCGTTATATCGAGGTTCGACTGTACTTGAAAAAATAAAATCTTTTCTCTTAATTTTTATACAATAATTTACATATGTATACTCTCATGCCTGGTCTGTTGTGAGGTTAGAACCTCGTCCGATCACTTTCATATCGTCAACTGATATATTACTATATTGATATGGTCGTACGATCGACGCGCTATCCCCATTATTCACATTTTTGGGTACACTTTATTCAGTGTTTCCCCATTGGAGTTTGGTATCCTGTAGCTGGTCTTCATGATCTGGATCTTGCCTCCAGGAATTATCACTTGTCCCGGTTGATACACGACGGGACAGAAAACGTACCCTTCCGTAATCGAGCGGAAGTCCACAAATGGGTAGATGACTGTACATCATTAAAAGACAGAGCATTCTTTCCACGTGGCTTTCAGCTTTTGCCAGAAGTGGGACAGTACGAGGGTCCTTTGAAACGTTTCCGGCCTTATCAACAAAAAGTGATCGTAGAAGAAAATTTCTTTCGCCGCCCGATAGATGGCCTTAATATATGTAAACCTAAAAAATGTCAAGTCATTCTGATGATTACTATATCTATGGTACTCTTTCAAAGTTGCCAGCTGACATTGCTTGTCGACAATGGAGAAAACCGAGTATAGCGCAGTGATAAAGTTACTTAATTTGAAAGGAAAAAAGACTCATGAAATAAAATATGAGTTAGACTCTGTATACGATGAAGTCTCCCCTCCATTTATAGCGGTCAAGTATTGGGTGGTCGAGTACAAACGTGGTCGTATGAGCGTTTTAGACAAGAAACGTTCCGGGTGCCCGATAACCGCTACAGCCGACGATATGGTCAACTTAGTACATCGAACTGTGATGGAAGATCGTCGATTGACTGTTAAAGATATTGCTGAGGCTTGTGGGATATCATCTGAACGGGTGCACAAGATTTTACATCAAGATTTGAATATGAAAAAATTAATTGTGTGCAAAAAATCGGGCGGAATTTTTGCGGCGAACGATAACCGTCGATGAAACCTGGCCACACTACCATACGCCGGAAACCAGACAACAGTCAATGTAGTGCGAAGAAGGCAAAGGGCGTCTGCTCTCTGCAGGAAAAGTTATGGCGACAGTTTTTTGGGATAGCCATGGAATAATTCTTATCGATTACCTTCCAAAGGGTGAAACAATTAACGGAGAGTACTATTCTGCTTTGCTGGATGAATTGAAGGTCACAATTAAGAAAAGACGTCTGCATTCGACCGAGAAAAAAGTGCTGCTTCATCAGAATAACGCTCGGGTACACACGTGCACGATCGCGATGTCACAATTGAACGAATTGAAGTTTGAATTGCTTCCGCAACCACCCTCTTCGCCAGATCTAGCTCTCAGCGGCATTTTTCTGTTGCCCAATTTGAAAAAAAAAACGTCTCGGGGGAAAAAAATATGGGTCAAATGGCGAGGTGGAAGACGCGGTAAACCAGTATTTTTCGGGCTTAGACAATCAATTTTTTCGGACGGTTTATAAAGCTGGAAGAAGCGTTGGATCAAATGTATTATGTTGAAGGGAGACTACATCGACAAATTAATTTTGTTTTGCTTTAAAATATGTGTTTTTATTTTAAAAAACCGAAAACTTTTCAAATGACCCTCGTATCAACCGAGGGGAAATATTTTGATGAATGTAATCCGATAAGTTTAAACAAAATGAATGCTTGAAAAGCAAAAAGAACTGCGGGTTTTAATGCAACCACGTAATAGCTCACCATTGTCTTATTTTATCCCGCTCGCTCACACTTTTCTACGTCATGCGGCGTGACGTAGGCCAAAGCATGCTCGGCGCTCTGCCTTTTCCCCGATCATTTTCCATCGCTTGGTCTCTCTTGCACAATTTAGTAATACACGAACCACCGCGGCGATAGTGTATGGTATATAGGTATAAAGGTCGTTGCGTCTTTTGCATTTGACAGCTGACACTTTAACGCAGTTTCAAATTACGTCGAATCGCATTGCCTCTTTTTTTTATTAATTGAATTTTTACACGAAAGAAAACTTTTTAATTAAAAAGTGCTCAAGAGGTCGCGCCTTAACAATGTATAAGCCTTTCTTTAATGGGAAATATGCAATAGTATTAGTATAGGTGTCCCCCGACCGCATGTTTTTTAAATCGCGGCTTGCGGTGATCAAGATCGCGGCACGTATATCTGAAATTAAAAAGGAAGGAAATTTCTTTCGTACATCAGATTCTCTCATCATGAATCGTTTAGTTTTTTGAAATTTTAATTTTCGCATGAATGGCAGGGGTAAAAAATCGAGGGTTGTTTTTACGATGAAAAATGTATTATTTTTATTAATGAACGATGGAGAAAATAATGAGAAAAGACTATACAAAATTGGAACGAAATTGGTTCCATAATTGTTGAGACATAAGGATTATTTATTTATTTCTTGAGTTCTCACGTATACCCTTGCGGATATTTATGTATCGCCCTTCCCTGTTAAACCATTTAATAGCATTGCTTATTCGCACTTCGCCAATCTAACCTAACTTCCGTTGCATCCACAGCCGTTTTAAGCTACACTATAGCCCATTTGCCGAGGGTACGGGGAAACTGTGGAAAACTCGTACTGGTATGGACAGCCCCATATTCTTTTAATTCTTTGGTGCACAGACGTTTCACTCAAGTATCTACGCCAAGGTATCATGAAGTACTGGCCATCCACTCAGCCATGCATAACGCTGCTTAACTCGAAGTAGTGTCGAAGCCGAACCCCAACCGCTCAACCACCATTGTCAGTCATCGGGATCATTTAAGAAGTACAGTTTTGAGAAAAACACTTTTGAAGTATCAACATCTGAATCGCCGATTAGTAGCAGGTATTTAAAAAATGTGAGGTCTAAAAATCCATTTTTTTCATTCCAAATTATTTACTCGTGTGATGATTGATTTAAAAATAAGTGTACTTCAATTTCCGTGCGTCATTACCGTACTCAACAACGGGAACGCGATTGTCCATCGAATTTACTGCATTATCGAAGAGACCTTAAGGAGGTTGCTCAGAGTCTTGGCGGGGCAGGCGGCAAGAAGACAACGCATATGCTTAAACACGGGTATCTATAACGGGTATCTATAAAAATATTCAACGTGAAGAAAAACACGGCTTGGCCGCAATTTTTTCTGTACTCTGCCAAATATCCGTTAAATTTGTTTGATTGATAATAAACAAATTTTATATAACACAACCATGTTTTCCTCGCTTTTTCGTGCACGTAAATGGTACTTAAAAGAGGTCTTTTAGGTCCTAGGACCGAAAAATTCGCGCGTGCGCATTTCTCACGCTCACGGTCATTGAACGCTATTGTGGAACAGTCATCAGTCGTTAGGTACTGCCATCAGTCGTTAGATCGAGGAATTAGTACGTTGAGGACTTATTTACGGGAAGGAACATAACCTTATTTGCACGTGACACCGCGACAAATTATGAATAAGATAGTATATTTAAATATTTTGATGCATTTAAGAACTACGTTTGGTGTCTGACGTGGGGGCGGTGGGGGAGGGGGCTTCCTCTCGGCGCGCGCGATACAGCTTCCGTGTGCGATACAGCTTCCCCAGATAACTAAGCACACGATTCAGAAATTGTATCCCACTAGTACGGCGTACACCACAATAGCGGTATAAAAGCAGTAGAGGGAGTTGGGGGACATTGATACAAGGGGCACGTAGATACAGTCGTCATAAAATAAAAACTAAACACAGTGAAAGCTTGCCGATACACACATAGGTAGATGTCGGTTCAACCCAAAATACAGCAAAATCTCGACAGAAAACAGTCACCGCTTCATGCTTGACAATAGCTAACAAGTTTCGCACACCCGCGACTAAAGTTTCGTCCTCACCTTCGGACGTGATGTTTACCCTATCAAATCTCGTGTATGAGCTGTATTTTACGTTAAATAGTAAGGACATATCTTTCACAATTTGATCTAGGACTTAATTTTATTAAGTTCTACAATAGTTGAAAATGGCGATTATATAAAAATAAAAAGACGGTATGGGGCGCATTGATACAACAACCCAGGGGGCACATTGATGCGTATCAAACCGCCCCGTTATCGACATCATTTGTGACTGTCACGTGTGTGCATGCTTTTTCATATGTGTATGTGTATGTGTTTGCTTGTGTGTGTGTGTGTGTGTGTGTGTGTGTGTGTGTGTGCGTGTGTGTGTGTGTGTGTGTGTGTGTGTGTGCGTGCGTGCGTGCGTGCGTGTGCGTGCGCGTGCTGGTGTGTGTGTGTGGGTGTGTGTGTGTGGGTGTGTGTGTGTGTATGTGTCAGTGTGTGTGTGCGTGCGTGTGTTATTGTGTGTGTGTATGCGTGCGCGTGTGTATATGTTTTTTTTCTATTTGATTTTTTATTTTTCTTATTGATATCTTAAAGTTAATGAGAAAACTTGATAAAACTTAATAAAACTCACGAGAAATTAGCAACACTTTAATATTAGGTTGATAAAAAAAAACACGAAAAAAGGTAAATCTTATAGAAGAATTGGATTAAACCTAAGTAAACTTACCGTCCTAAATATTATAATATGATGATTATGAATAAATATTATTAAAAAAATATGGAACTTATTATTTTAAATTATTATTCTAGGTATTTTACATAAAAGATACGTACTTTGGGGTATGAATCAAAGTGCTCCCGGCATGTATCAATGTATCAATAGCCCCGTGTATGGGGCAATTTGATACGAATATCGATTTCGCAAAAACATGTAATAACTGTTTTACCTTGTAAATCGAAGTTGGAATTATTTATAGGAATTTTACTTGGATATATACTGAACGCATCCAAATATTTTTTTTTAATTACCATACAGCGTGGTACCTTTTTTCCGTCTGAAAAAAAATCGTATCAATCAGCTCCCACTCCCCCTACGTGGTTATTAGCGTTCCGTATGCAATACAGCTTCCGCATGTGCTAGCAGTGATATGTATTTAACAGTAGAAAAAGCTCGAAAACAGGCTTTTGTTATATAAATACTCGTGTGCACCGTGGAGGCAGGGACTTTTACACTTCGCGCGATGTTTTTCGGTACGAGTCGTAGACGAGCGCGCGAGGCAAAGTATACTCCTTGTGTATTCCTTCGTATACAATGTACTATTAATTATCATCTTTTCTGCGCACATTTTGTATTGCATTACTCTCTCTCTCTCTCTCTCTCTCTCTCTCTCTCTCTCTCTCTCTCTCTCTCTCTCTCTCTCTCTCTCTCTCTCTCTCTCTCTCTCTCTCTCTCTCTCTCTCTCTCTCTCCCTCTCCCTCTCCCTCGCCCTCGCCCTCTTCCCCCTCTCCCTCCCTCTCCCTCTCCTAAATATATTCCCTCTCCCTCTCCCTATCCTAAATATATTTCCACAAGTAAGTGGAAATATATTTATATTCGTATTATTATATTAATTCTCATACTTTCATCAAGCGATAAAGCATTATCCCCAAAAACAAGTCAATCATCTATCCGGCCGCGAACCGTAAGTGCCAGAAAGTGCATTTTTAACACAAGCGATAAGATGGTCCCGTTGGTGGCGTTCCTGGCTTCGGTTCGCAGGGGCGCGGGATCGTTCCCCGCTCTCAGTACATTTCTGTTTTTTTTTTAATTTTATTTTTTTAGAAGATAAATAAGTTGTAATTTAGATTAATTATTATATTTAAATTAACGTACAAACTAATAAAATAAGCGGCCAGAGTGCGCGATAAATTTTTCGACACTAAAAGATAACTAATTAAAATAATAATGATAACTAATAAAAATAACTAATCCAATAAGAATTAATAGTAATAATAATTTTAAAAAAAGCACTGAGCGCGGGGAACGATCCCGCGCCCCTGCGGACCGAAGCCAGGAACGCTACCAACGGGACCATGTCATCGCTTGTAGAATATGTGCACTTTCTGGTACTTACGGTTCGCGGCCGGATGGATGATTGGCTTGTTTTTGGGGATAATGCTTTATCGCTTGATGAAAGTATGAGAATTAATATAATAATACGAATATAAATATATTTCCGCTTACTTTTATGAATTATAATTTATTTGGCATAAGGACGGGTGTGAGTAAAGCGTAAACAATTTTTTAGAAGATAAATAAGTTGTAATTTAGATTTATTACTATATTTAAATTAACGTATAAACTAAAAAAATAAGCGATCAGAGTGCGCGATACATTTTTTTGTATACATTAATAACGCAGAGAATCAAGAGCTAAATAAGCATTGAAATCATTTGAAAGCCCCGCGCGTGCCGTCGGGTGATGTCACGCGCGAGTCGTGCTCAGATTGCTTTTTCCCTCGAAGCCTTCGTTTCGGCTTGGCCGCACATGAACGTGCTCAGCGTCCATGTATTGATGTAGCTGCCGAATGCGCGGTCGGGAAACTTCGACCGCGGTCGGCTCTTTCCGAAGATCTCCGAGCGTCGCTCGCTCACGGACGAGCGCTACTATGATTGTGTGATGGGCGCGTAAGAGACTAGAGAGGGGGTAACTTTTAAGCACGATCTGGCTGCACTGATGCCAATGCTCAGCCGTTAGTGGACAATCGGCTGAGACTTGAGAGGGGGTAACTTTTAAGCACGATCTGGCTGCACTGATGCCAATGCTCAGCCGTTAGTGGACAATCGGCTGAGACTTGGCCCAGTACTGGATATCAAGCTTCGGTATTCTAGACTGGTCCAAACGTCAGCATATCGATGGTACAGAACAGATCCAACTGTTACTTGAAGGCTTGAAAAACCAACATTACTGAACCTGCACCAGCTAACGGGCCTCTGCAGCCCGGACATAATTTGACTGTGGAGTCCGGTTCGGCTACATCATTACAGAACACATGTGCCAATATTCGGTCTTGGCTCGGCTGAAAACTCGGCCGAAAAAAATCGTCGTGTAAATAAAAAATATCGTAAAAGTTATTTTTACTGCCTAAAGAGACAAAAATAATTCAGCAGTCAACAAGAATTAATTTTCGTTGGATTGCAACGACGCAAACTTCAACGTTTGTCAACTTATTAACATTTTTATAATAATAAGAGTAAGGAGCGAAAAAAAAGGAAATTCTACACAAGTGTTAGGATGATTAAATAATTTTATTAAGTGATAAAATAAGAATTAGAAGCCGCAGGTTCAAAACCCAGCTTAGGAAAAACTTTAATGAGGCAGGACACGTTTTAATCTAATTATGTAGTAATTATCTATCTAATAGTAATAGTAATTATACTGATCATATATGTAGTAATATAAATAAAGCATATAGAAACGAAAAATACTACCAGAATATTTTTATTCATGATTTGTTGACTTATTTATTTTTTCATTTCAGCGGCAGCCAAACATTTCGCTGTCAAGCGTCAGTAGCGCGTAACTTTTTCATGCCTGGCCCAGCATTGGCTGAGCATTGGCCAATCAAGTTGGAAACTGAGCCAGCGTTGGTACGATGGTCAATTTCTACTTTGGCCAGTCGTGGTCCAGGCATCGTAGCCAATCCTCAGCTGTCGAGCGTAAGCCTCGCTTCACATTTGCATGCTTGGGCGAAGCATTTTTGCCGAGCCTCGGCCAATCAAGTTTGAAACTAAGCCAGCGCTGGGTCGATTGTCAATTTCTACATGGGTAATGATAAAAAATATTTATGAAGCCGCGGTAAGGAATTTATAAGGAGCAAGCAATAGTTTGTGCGTTTCTAATTGTGGCCCTTATTCAAAATAGCCGGCTTGACAGCAATGTTGCCATGTGTCGTAGCGGACTTTATCGTTTTTCGCAAAACGGCTAAAATGTTGTTTTGTTGCAAGAATATCTCGATGACGAGATAGGTAAAACCCTTCAACTCTTCGTTGAAATTATTCATAAAAGTTATTCAATTCTTAACATTTTTATTATATTGCGAGAGTTGTATCAGCGTTACCCGTGCAGAAATTTCTTAGGGATACCTAAAGTTCGATCAGATCTCGGTCGGGATATGATACGACTTCCCCAGAAGGTGTATCCTCATCGGAATCCAGATGGCGCCGTCTACGTAGCACAAGGCGGACACGTTGTGGCAAGAATTTGAAATACGTATTTTCAATACGTATTGAATACATTTTTCTTAGAAAATTAAATACATATTTTCTTAGTTCGAACGATCTCCATTTAATTTAAATATAATTACTTAGAATAAATAACCTATATCACTTTTCTCCAGGAAATATAAGTCTTTTAAGGTCTATATATTGTTTTTCCGAATTTTTTAATTAAATTTAAAGAATTTTGTTCGAAATTCTGTTATTCAAATATATAAGTGTTGATGGTTATACTATAGCACCAATTTTTACCTAATATTTTCCAGATACTGGAATAAATTATATCAGAAAATATCCAGCGTTTCCAGCTGATACGGATCGGTATCTCCTGGTGATTTTTACATCTATCTCTGGGATCCGATTCGATATCGAACTATATCTTGTTCCAGAAGTTCGGGCTCCTGGTCTGGATCCTATGCAAAGTTTCTATTTGGATTCCGACTAGAGTTCTCAATAGTTTCGGATTAGGATCCGGGCTGAAATCCGATTTGCGAGCGCTACATTTCGCTCTCGGATCCGATTCAATGCCCGACTGGATCCCGATTGAGAAACCAGAATCCTAGTCCGAATCGGACTGTATCTATGACATTTCTGCACTGGTATCGTCTAGCTTTTGCTATGTCGCTCGTGTATAAGAGCCTGATTTCAATAGTTAATTGCTCAACAATCATGCAGCCGAATGACTTGAAATTTCACACGAAGTCGTAACACTTGTTCGCAAATATCCGCAAAGAAATTTAGCAATTTCTTAGCATTTCGCGATAGCTGAGCAGTCTCCTTACTGGCCACATGACACTCAATTGGCGACGGATTCAACATTGCGCTTCTTCAAATTTTATGGGGCATGGTGATTTCCTTAGCTCACCCCCTGCCATTCGAAGCAGTGTACGTAGCCATCGGTATGAGAGACCGAAACGGAGTGCCAGAATGGAGAAAAGTAAAGAGGTTCCCTGGGTTCACGTTTCCCTGGCATTACTCAGAAGAATGATCTACGATGCATACAGCACTTGCTCATTTGTGGTCGATTACATTGTTTCATTGCAAAGTGTTTGGCGTGCGGTACGAAAACGTCTCGTGACCGGAGTATATATAGAGAAAAACAGAGAGTGAGCCAGAGCCACGAACCTAAACGGGGGACAAGGATGAAGAAAGTTGTCGGTGTACGATCAAGGAAGGCGAAGGGGCGGGCTAAGGGCCCTGAGAGGTCCAACGTTGAATAATTCAATGGCCGTAAAGTTCAAGAGTCGAGAGTCGTAAAACGAGGGGGCAAGAGATATTACGAGTACTATATTAAATACATTATGCACAGTCTAGTCGATCTGTTCGCGAGCCACGACAGAACAGAGAGAAAAGCTTACTATAAAGTAGTTAGAAAAGTGGAAGGAAATATAAGAGAACAAAGAAAGGGAAAAAGTGAGAGGGCGGGAAAGAGAGGAAGACAAAGAAAAATGGAAGAAGAAGTGCTTACGAGTGAGAGAAAGAGAGAGGTCGATGTCTACAGAAAGAGTGAAGAAAGAGCCTCGCGAGTTGTGGTGACCCTGATGTATTATCGTCTCTATGATGGTCTTTTCTCTCGCACGAAATGCCACTTCGTCTTTCTGCCTCAAGCTCCGCGTGGCAGCATCCCTGAAACGTTCTCCCTCTATGCCACGGTACCCTCGATACCGCGCCCGAATCTCTTTTCCAACTCTTCTTCCTCCAACAGCGTCTTTCTCTTTCTGACGATGCTTTCAGCTTTTCTCTTCTCGAGAACTCTCGCAAATGTATAGGGAGAAACGCCAGCCTGATGCTACCAACTCATGGAAGCAACGGCGGGTGTTTCCTCTCCCTCAAATCCTGGCTACCCTCTTCCCTCGTTGACGGAGCACAACCCTTCTCGCGCTTATTCCCCTCGTTCGTCTAGTTTCAAGCCAGCTGGATTCCTACTCCGACAGAAGACTTTCGGTGATCGGGTGTTGCGCCATTGACTCTGGCTCTGAAACCGTTTAAATTTTCAATTCCGAGGCTACACGGAATATCAGAACTTTGCCCATGTATGTGTGGGTATGTGTGTGTGTGTGTGTGTGGAAGGTGATTTGGAAGCTTCCGACTTCGGGAACTGTCTTCAGAGGAGGTAATATTGTGCAGTATAGTAATAATGTCCCCACATTCGACATTACATAAACTCCTATGCATTCCCAAAATCGCATTTTGATCAAAGTGAGTGTATCTATGCAAAGGCCATTTCTAGAACCGCGATGTCATCAAAATCAACTAGTTTTTTAAAGAAAATCGAAAGACCATATTCAAAAGATTCTCAATGGGAAATAGAATGATCTGTCATTGAGGGAAACAATTAAAAAAAGTTATGAGTGATTTGTCTCACGGCTGAAGCATAAAAAAGGTTTATTGACATTTTTTTAACATAGCAGGATCTTCCCCCAATAGTTATAGAGCTCTACTGCTTCGGTTTTATCGATCTTTTTGAATGAATGACAGTTTGACGTTTCCCTCATGCTTCCTTTCTTGAAAATACGTTAGCTTGAGAAGTTCCGTGAAAGTCATCAATTTGAAAAAGTGAGCGGTAGGTTAAATCGTTACGAAAAGTGTTACGGATTACAAAAAAGTTATTGCGAGCTTTGCTAGCAAGGGGGTAATTAGCCCATGGAAACATGGGGACGTATTAGCTGATTGTAGAAGCAAAAGTTTTGTTTTTATGGTGTGGTTCATTACGGTTAATATTTCGATGTGTGTGTAAAAAATTGACGAAAAAAGTTCTCCAGGTTTTATTTTTTTTAAAGGGCCTACTTTGAAGAAATTCGAGCAATAATTCATAATTTCTTGATCTAATTGAGGTACGAATATTCCAAATGATTGGTACCGTTCTTAGTGGAGTAACTGACTTACGATTGGAAGGAAATGAAAGAAAAAATTAAAACGAAAAAAAAGGTTTTGGCGTAAATTAATTACGTATTGTGGTGCCGGAAATGCGACAATCGCTCTCGATTTATTTTAACTCCAAGTTTTGCATCTTTAATTCAATTGTATCGAGAAAGTTACTATGATCAAGCTTGTTCATATACAACGAATAATTGAATATCAATCAATATCTCGTTTTCACATAAATTCGTTAACGGTTGTGGGTTATGATCGAAACTTACTTCCGGTTGGAGAAGCGTCATTATGCATGACATCCGGCTGTTTACGATATTGAGTTCCAGTCTCTCCTTGCATAGCTGGAAATTTGAAAAGTCACTGGGTCAAATGTACACACAAAATATTTATTCTGCGTCCCCATTCAATACACTTTCGGAGTCGTATAGCTTATTTTTTATCCACGTTAATTGGCACAGTAAAAAAACGAGCTGAGTGGGTTTAAAAAGTCATGGAGAATAATTGAAAACGTTTTTTCAACTCATTGATACGTAAAATCATACCGTGAGCATAAACCCTCGTGTACTATTTTTATACGTAACGAAATTATATTTGCGAGTAATGAATAGTAAAAAGTGGCCCGGCTAGTCTTACGGTTATCAAGTTAGCTGCATTGCTTTTTATTTTCCGCTCTGTGCGGTTGCATAATGGTGGAAATGTTTGGTTGTTCAATAGCTACAAATTCCGAAAGAATTCTTGTGCAGAGAGTTGTCGTGAAAAATGATATGCGCGTTTCAATGAGAGAAAGCTCGCTTACGTAATTAATAGTGACAATAATATTAAATTCAATACTATTTACAATGATTGTAGAAGCAAAAGTTCTGTTCACATTTAGTAATATTTCTGAAAATATTAAATTCAATTATATTTATAGTAACATTAAATTCATTATATATTTAATATAATATTAAATTTGAGTATATTTACAGTAATAAAAAATTCATTAATATTTACAGTAATATCAAATTCAATAATATTTACAATAATATTGCATTCAATAATTACACAGGGAAAAACGAATCCATCGCCCAACTCGTAAAACAGTGGCTTTTTTTGGCAACTTGACTCCTTCGCTTTTTTTTTAAACCTTTGCCATTTTATTTTCTCGCCTTTTTAAATATTCGATTATATTGAATTTATATTCATGGATTTTTTTTTGTAATCAGGTCGATAGAGTTTATATTCCTTTACGCTTTATAAGTTGGCTGGGTCGGTTTGAACCACCGTGTGGAACTTTTGAGACGTGTATAAATAATAACAAGAATGTATGCAAATATGACAATAATATTACAACCAACCTTACATTTCAAATTCTCCGGTATATTTTTAAAACAATATAATAATTATTTTTCAGTCTCGGAAATAAAGCGAGTAGCCTGCATAACGGTGTAATGATATCGATTTATCATTAAAAGCCTGTATAGCTCGATATTTCGAATCGAGCATCCAATTAGTATAACACAGTGTTTTGCTTCGAGGCAAATTAGATTGTTAATTAATGTTATATAAAAGAACGATGCAAGTATCGCAATGTGCATATAACTCACCAGTCTGCGTGCTTTTTCTTGGAAAACATCGATTTGCCGAAGCTGAAGCGAATTAAACGTCAAGTGACTATGAGAATAAATAGTTTTACTTCAACGCCACAGACACCGATACAAACTTGTTCCCGATCCTTTTTTTCCTCGTTTTTTTCCTTTCATTCTCTACTCGACGTCCCTTCCCACCCCATTCTCATCTTATTTTTCTCATCCCTCTTGCCCTTCTACTTCTGTTCTCGTGCTTCTCTCATCCCCCCCCCTTCCACCCCCAACCCGCCATTTCCGCGCTTAACCGTTCGCTTTTCTCTCTCGCTCTTTGCAGACTTTTTTCGCGCTTGGACGACCTCGGACAAGACAATCGGGGTCTGCGGCGCCTGTTAAACGATTTCTCCCGTCGCCGGTAGCAGTACCACCGGCTCGGTGGAGAAAACTACCCCTTCTTCCCTCGAAAGAAGAGACGGAGAGAGATCCGACTTACGTGCTTGTGAATACAATTGTATGCTGGCCTTATGTTTAAAACGCTCTCCTTTCTCGGCATTTTCTGCGAAATGAGAATAAAAGAGGGATGTAGGGAAAGGGTGGAGGAGGGAGACAAAGCCAGCCGAGTATACGCCGGGCGAAAGAGTGAAGATGCGAGAGCGAGAGAAAGTGAGATAAAGATGTGAGATGTGAAAAGGGCAAAAGTGAGTTTATAACTGTACCGGTGACGCCGCTTAGTCCTCGAAGTAACCCGATCGTTTATAAAGAACTCCTCTTTTACTCATTCTCTTTTACTTTTTGTTCTGCCCCTCTCACCCCTCGGCCCCTTGCACTCGCAGTTTCTCTTTTTCGCCTATTTTTTTTTTTTTGGACCTCCACTAGTTTGTTCGGAATGCACGAGACCGTGTCCTTCGCTGAAGACTTTTAATATCGAAAGACGATTTACCTCGTTCGTTTCACTCTGCAGTCCTCGAAATGCCTTCTCGTCCGAATTGACCACGTTGGCGCTCTGCTAACAACAATAAGACGAGCAAGAAGAATGCTTCTAAAAAAGATATATCAATGTACCTCGTTCCAATATAAATAAATGTACCAATAGTGGAATTGAAAATAAACGCGAATGAAAAGTACGAACAAGCACATGCTCACACACATTAATTCAGATTGTGGAATTCGCATGTATGGCTGAAGCTGATTTCGATGGCATTCGGCTTGGAAAGTTTTAAGAATCGTCCTCAAAACGAAAAGTGACTTTCGATACTGAGAGAAAAGTGTATGTTATTTAAAAAGAAAAACGCGCATGGTAAAAGAGGATATAGTCAAATTTCCTATAGTTTATTGACACCGCAATCGTAATATGGTTATCACAACTATAAGCGAAAAGTATATTTAAACACGCGACTTTGGTGGCGTGTTTGACTATCTTGTGTTTTCGAAATTACTATAAACTATTGTAGAAAGCTTCACAATATGGATATGGCTAATTCAGCGCTATCACAAAATGGCACAAAAATACTAGTATCGTATACCATACGTTAAGTTTTGTTCCGGTTAAGGGGTTACGTGGGTTTGAAAATGTCAAGAAATCCATTTTTTTAAATTTTATTATCTAATAGTACAATATGTCTAGAATATTCTCCTAAAGTTTTAAGTCAATCGGAGTAAAAGTGTAGGAGAGTAAGCCTTTGGGAATTGCCCCCGTTGGGAAAGACCGGCCGGGAGCGACGCAGGTATACGCATTTATCTCAAAACACTATTTTTGAAGACGGTGGACACGATTTCTCAAAAACTAATGCACCGATCTTATTGAAATTTTGCACACTTCTTCAAAATAGCATTGACTAGTGATTGAACGAAGGTTTTTTTTTCGATTACAACTAATTTTACAAGGCTATACGTAGTATAAATTTTACCAAAAATTGAACTATTTTTCATACAACTCTGCCAAAAATTCAAATTTCAATTTTTTTAAAAAATACTTCGTTCAATCACGAGCTATACTTATCTACTAACAGAAAAAAATTGGTTTTTTAATTTCAGATAAAGCTATCATGAGTTATCCTGACCACCACGAGGACACTTTTTTTGAGGCGTCTCCGGAAACCAGGTCCCACCGGCTGAATTTCCCAAATTTTTGGATGAAATTTTTTTTTTTTGATGTTGAAATGTTGCTCTTTTATGTGTTTAACATTTTGAATAAAATAATTTATATATTATATTTAAAAAAAATAGAGAAAATATGCATTTTTTTGGCTTCGAAACCCACATAACCCCTTAAACTTCTACTATCCTATTCATAATATTAGTATTTGTGCGCCGACTTTGTGATAACTCTGAATTATGATAACCATATCGATATTGTAAAGCCTTTCATAATAGTTAATACTTATTTCGGGGATACTCAAGTCAAGCACACCACCAAAATGGCATGTGTAGATATACGCTTATAGTTATGTTAACCATTTTATGATATACGCTAATAGTAATGTTAACCATATTAAGATTGTGGTGTCAATAAACTATAGGTAATTTAACTATACCCTCTGTTACCATGGGCGTTTTTTTATAAATACCATGCACTTTTATCTCAGTGCAAGTTTGTACTATTTATATGGTTAACATAAACATTTGTTGGGTATAATTTGTTACAAGATCTTACGAAAAGTGACGATACGAAAAACATGGTAATCTTTACTTATAGTGAAGACGTAAATCATTTGCAGATCGTGTCATTAAAGTGGAGAGTGCATTAGCACGCCATGATTTGCTATGTCACTAACAATATTCAAATTTTGAAAAATGAGAAATTAATATATATATATATATATATATATATATATATACATATATATATATGTACACGCGCATTAATTTCTCATTTTTCAAAATTTGAATCAAAATATGAATTTGAAAAGTTTTCGAAAGTTTAAATTTTGAAAAATGAGAAATTAATGCGCGTGTACATATATATATGTACACGCGCATTAATTTCTCATTTTTCAAAATTTGAACTTTCGAAAACTATGGTGATGCGCCAAAATCCATTTGAGCAGTGACATATATTGTTACAAAGAAGATCTGTACAAAATTTCACCTACATCGGAGGTAACATCTATTCAGAATTACAGCCGGAATTACTTTTTTCTGTTATGCCGAATCTACAATTAGAAAAAAATAGACATCCGATAGCATAGTGGCAGCGAGCGTAGTATAGGCAGAAGATAGTATGATAGGTTTGTAGGTTCGATTCCAAGTGTAGGCAAAATATTTTCTTCTAAAGAAATCATTTCAGGAGGTTAGAGAATGACGAATTATGATCAAAATCATTGAGGTAGTACTCTTGATTAAGTATTTTTTAAATTTATTCTGGATTGATGAAATATTCTATACATTTTGTAGACGTACCATATAATATGGTAAAAATCCCTATAAAAACATCGTTGCATATCACAATCAACATTTTTATCAATGGACATGTATTTTAGTCCTGTTGATTATTAGGATGTTAGGGCAGTTATTCTTCGACAGTGTAAGGAAATATCTATTTATACAAACCTACCATACTATATGGCATTGAACAATCAACGTATGCTTGTAGGATTGTTGGTTGTGGTCAACATATGTGCGTAATTTACGCAACTGCTAAAATATCAATAAGCAGTACTATATTTTTGGCAGTAACGATGACAATGAAATCTTGTTGTACCCTCAGGGTAATATAAAATATGGTTAAAATATAGTTGAAGCTACCATACATTTTTCTCAGTGAAAAGGAATTCTAGATGCCTCGTATCCATACCCATCCGAATCCCTCCGATGTTCTATGATTTTATTTCGTTTTCTAGAAGCTTTTTTTCTCTCTTGTGTATGTACTTTCCTCTCGATTTTTTCATTCGTGTTATGGTTATAAAGTTCACTGTAAAGCAATGAAAAAATGGGTAACTATACACTAACCTAAATGCCTTAGGCTTCAATTGTCTGAAAAATAAATTTAAGATTATCAGTCACTAAAGCTCAGACGATAAAAATAAAAACGTATACTAGTCTAGATGACTTCCAATTGCTTTGAAAAACTTCCAAGATACATACATGAAAAAGAACAAAAATAAGAACTTATGCTGCAGGAAGACTGGAACTTTTTTTAAAAATAATTTCTTCTCGAAAAATAAAAAAGATCGTAGAACATACATGGGGATGATTCGGATAAGTATTGATGCGAGGCATCTAGATTTTTCTTTAGGACACTTCATTTCGGGCCACCCTGTATACATACCATACATATATTAAATGCAATGTAGAGCGAGAATCGAAAGCGAGTCTCCATAAATCCACCTCTGCAAAACCTTTCATTTCGCGAAATAAAGATCAAATATTCGATCGCGGTTTTTCATAATGATGATGTGCATCTGGTGGAAAATCTCAGGCCCGGCAAACAACGCTCCCTTATTGCTGTTAGTTGTTTTATGCATGAGCAAGTACCCCCTACGAGGGGAATTCTCACTCACGTGTCATATTTTAGTTTTTCGCCCAATGTGGGTTCTCCTACGCGAGATGTTTGATTTGTCCAGTCTCATTCACGGTAATAAAAAAAAAAGGATAAAAAATAAGAGTAATTCAGATGAGACTTTTCCAATTCGAGCTTTATTTGTATTTTCATTTTTTTTCTGTCTCCGGGAACTCAATGGGTGAAAAAGGATTTGAAGTGCGAAGTACCCCGTGTACGTGAATATACGGATGCGCAAATTCAATAGTGCCGCTTCGCGAAGGGGTAGTGGTGTTCAGCACAAGCACTTCCTTCATACGTTTACGTGTATGTGCGTCTGTGGATTTCTATGCAGACATATATGTCGATATATATATTCTCGTTCAGTTGCTTAATAAAGTTTTGGTTGCCCTTAGGGCTAAAGGTGAAAATGGTGTGGGGAGATGAAGCCGCGATACTTTGTGTGGGACTGAAAGGGATGCAAATGTAAAATGTATCCATCCGCTTTATAGACGCTTGCGTAAGAGGGTTCGAGACTTTAAAGCCGATATGGTATCGGTAAAACATCGTCAGCAGCCCGAAGAAGAAAATGTTTTTTTTTTCGTAAGTGGATCGGGATATTGACGTGTACTCGCGTCTAAAATGAAAACTTCAATGAATAAATCATTGAATCGTTCTCGTACGGGGATATTGGTAATCCGAAAAAATAGATTAAAATTATGGATTATCAGGAACAATTGTTCGAATAACCTATTGTATCTTCGCATGAATAATCCGGATTATTTGTTGACTGTCAATTTGCCATGGCTTTCTGTATCAGGTTAGATAAAACTTTCAAATATCTTGTTCGCTATAATTTGCGTGAAAAATAACGTCGACGAGTTTTCCCTATAACTTTTTTTCTCTCATTTCGTCATTATCCAACAAGCTGGCTCCTCTGAAGGATAAATTCTGCAAAAGCACGCTCACCGTGATGGAATATATGAATACGACGAGGGCCATGACAAGAATTGAAAAAGTGGCGCAGTACGGGTTCAGATGAAGGAACTTTTTGAGCTCGTTGTCGTTGTTCAGCATTCTCCAGAGCTGCAGTAGAAACGAAGTTCCAGTGATATAAAATATTTCAGACACTTTCTAGGTTGATTACGATTTGTCGTTTAAAATAAAATGATCGATTAGGATTGGGCGTCTGCAGAGAGAAGGCTTAAGGGGCAGGTGGGGGGGGGGGGGGGGGTGTCAGGACAAAATATGGCGAAGAGAGTATCAGCCAAAGGTCGTTTGCTCTGCCAGGGCTTATCCTCACCAACTCTCCCTCTCTTTTTCGCCTTCCTGGGTCACATCCCCTTGAGGGCTCATTCCCGGCCAATTCGCGGGGGTTCGTTAGACAAGACTTGCCCCAAAGCACTTACCATTGCATTGACATCTACGCGGGATGAGCGATAATATTTGTGCACTTTCCTGATGTCCATATTTTCCTTTTCCCCTCTCTTTCACCGTCTTATTTGTCTTCGCCAATGGAATTCTATCTCGCTTTGCTCGAATAACCTTTCGCGTACTTTCAACTTTCACCTTCTTTTCCGGACTTTTTTTTTTCTATGCGATTCAACTACTCGTTTGGATTGTGAACAAGAGTGACGAAGATTGTGGCCAATGATGGGATGGGAGATCGAGAAAGAGCGATTCAAATTCGGGGATAGGTTGGCAGAGTGAGATATCACTCGATAATTTATCGTCCTGGTAGTTCTGTGGATATAACGTCAATTTGAAACGGTTGAAGCGTGTAAAAAGGGGAAATTGACAGGTTCGACGAAATATTTGACAGATGAACAGGGGCGGCATTGGTCGGCCATTTTTACTCTTCTCTCTCTCTCCTTCCCACTCTCTCTCTCTCTCTCTCTCTCTCTCTCTCTCTCTCTCTCTCTCTCTCTCTCTCTCTCTCTCTCTCTCTCTCTCTCTCTCTCTCTCTCTCTCTCTCTCTCTCTCTCTCTCAGACACAATTCTGTATAGATGTATCGCGGTAGCAATCGATATACACATGTATACGGGCTGTAATATATGTATAGCTACCGTAACGTGCCCGATTTAATGCGTAAAGCAAAACCTCAACCTGTCCTTTCTATATCCACCTGCATAGATACAACGACAAAATCGGCACAGTGTTCCTTCTTCAGAGAAATGATTGATCGTGTATGTACGAACGAGAATGTGATTATTTTTATTTTTAGTCTTCCAACTGTACGGGGTTCTTCCCCGCTTCACGTCCCCACCGCGTTCATCCCTACTGGAATGAAAGAAGAAGACGTTTGGTAGGAGTGCCCGCGGGTAAACACGCGTGAGAGGATTACCGTCCAACGTTATAAATAATGCTTGGCCATTTTACCCTAAATAGTTCCAGCAACATTCACAAATCTCGAAATTCCAAAGGCAGCTATATGCGCTCATAGTTTGGTAACGTTACATACACACTCACACACACCTACATATTACATGCAGGTGTATGTGTGCGTGTGGGTGAGTGGGGAGAGGGGTTGACAAGGTCGCGACGGGCGGTCGTGCTTATAGTATGCAGGGGACTCAAGCTTGTTCCTGTCATTGGTAATGATCAAAAGTCTTCATCGAGCGTATACTCTCCTGTCCAGGTGACTGAACTTTTGCAAGATGGAACGAGGAGGGTGCTGCGAAAGAAAAAAAATACTTTTCTTTTGAAAGCTACAGCGAAAGGGCGGCTTTGATGAATAAAGCCGCCCGTGTTTGTTCGGTTGGCTGCACGTATATGTACGCACGTGACAAAGATAGAAGATGGTGCTGCTCCGACAGCGCCGCGTGTCCTCGATTTATGAAATGCAAACGAAAGAAAAAGTAACAGCGAGATGATGCCAGGGGTTCATAAAAGGAATAAATAAAAAATAATCGACCAAGGCGGAGAACATCTTGAAGACTTTTCGTCCGAGCAAGCTCACTACCATGCGGTTTCCGTTCTTTTATTTTGTCAAAAAGATACAGTTGTCTTAAGGGCATGTACAAGGTCAACATAACCTTACAAATTTTGCAACCCAGTTTTCTCATAAATGCTTACGGTTTTTGAGGAAAAACAAAGCATCAGGCTCCGGAGAATATCCTGACATAGAGCTTGACGATTTTATTTTGCCCTAAAAATTATTCATCTTTGAGAAATCTCGGTTCGAAAATTTGAGCTATCTCTCTCGCACTCATATGTCACGTGGTACACCTTCTATTTCGCCTTAAGTCTGTTAATCGAATTTTGCGATTTTTTTGCCGTGCATTCGTCGAAATTATCAAAAGAAAGTCCAGCTACTGTAGCAATTATGATCAGTTAATTTTTTCCCATTGATCCAAACGTGGAACGTGGTAGAAGAAAATAACCACTTTATTTTGTTAACGTAAGCACGCGGTCGTACGGTTGCTTATATTACTCGATTCCATCGTGATCACATCCAATCCTTTTCGGTCGACGTATACACCCACTGTGAAAACTTTTAACAATCCGTGATATCTTGCACGAATATTTGTTTCATAGAGTGGCACGCCTCCGGCAATCTATTTGTTTTTTTTTTTTCGAAGACACGAAAAAAACTTTGATTCTGCGACGTATGAAACATGATAGGAGGAAAAAAAGAATAAGTGAGAGTAAAAGTGAGAGTGTGAGAAAGAAGTGCAGAGAGAGAGACAGAGGGGTCATCCCACGGATCCAATCATGGACCACCCCGAGCGGCAGTTTGCGGCGGAGGTCACGGTGGTTTTACCAACGAGGCATTATATTTATATATTTATAGAGCCCCCCTTCTGGTGGCGGCTATCGATGTTGCCGCGGGTCTTGCCTCGTATGTTACCCGCATCTACGCAGCGTTGTTCTCTCTCTCCTCACCTGCGTAAACATATCCATGTTCCAATGTTGCAAATTACCAATTGACTACGCTAAACCGATTCGCGTTTGCGGGGAAAATCTCGTTGGCGGTGTTGGCGCCACCGAACCGGCTCGAGGAGTGCATGTGGCGGCAAACCTGAGGCGACAAGAGGCCTCGGGTCTCCGATGTTTCGAACAATTTCCTCTTGCCCTGGACGTTAGGCAAGGAGAGAGAAAAAAGAAAGAGATAAAGGGATCTGCACAGAAAAAAAAATTAACCATATATTGGGTCTGTGCATAATTCCGAAGCGAAATTCCGATAGATGTCGTTCGCAGTTGTTTCTCCGCTCGCACATGCGTCAATTATATGAAAAGTCATATATTAAGGAGGTATGACTACTTCCACAGGGTCAAAAAAGAAACTAAATTTATGTTACTCCACGGGTGTTCTGATTTATTTTAACTTATGTTGAATATTCGCATTGTCGATCCCGCCATCAAAACGAATCATTTTTTAAACGAATTATTACTGGCGATGAAAAGTAGATTGTTTACGACAATGTCAGTCGAAAAAGATCATGGTCGAAGCTCGGGGTGGTTGCTCAGACGGCCGCAAAGGCTGAATTGAACCCGAAGAAGTTCATGTTCTGTTTCTGGTGGGATTGGAAAGGAACAGTCTGCTATGAGCTGCTGCCACCCAACAAAACGATTGATTCGACCAAGTAATGCTTACACCTGGCCAAATTAAAGTGAGCAATCGACCAGAAGCGGCCCGAACTGGCGAACAGAAACGGCGTAGTGTTTCACCAGGACAATACTAGACACCACTTTTCTGTGCCCCCAACGTATATTTCGAGCCTTGCACCTTCAGACTACCACTTGTTTCGAGCGCTACAGAATAGTTTGAATAATAAAACCTTCAGTTCCCTGGACGTCATCAAAAGCCACTTGGATGACTTCTTTGCTCGAAGATCTTAGAACTTCTATGAAAGAGGAATAATAAAGCTCGTGGAGAGACGGCAGGGAGGCATTGAAAAAATGGGACATATTTAGTTGATTAAAATCGCTTTTTTTGGTAAATGTTTCGCATGTCAAATTCACGCGATTTTCGCGTGCTTCTAATTGGTGCAATTTTATTCTCTAAAAATGTATTTTATAATACGGTCTTGTATCATAACACTGTATGTACAAAAAATTGTCCGGAATCTACAATTCAAAACAAGTTATGATGTAAAAAAATGATTTTCCGAAAATTTAAACGTAACGTTTAGAGTACCACGTATCAGTTTGATAAATGTTTCAGGGACCTATATTTCATTGCGGTGACAGTAAAATGTGATTGAATCACAGTAGGCAGAGTATTAAATTTTTTTAAAATTCATAACTTAGAGCCTCTATACCCGAAATTCGTGTCTTTGAAGTCCAAAACGTTTTACCGATCTTCGCAAAATTCAATTCGAAAATACCTTGTTCGATACTTTATTTCGTCACAGAAATTTAACCAGATATTTAAAAATCATTGTAAATTATGGCGATGATAGAATATTTTTCGAAAAATTGAAACTTCCTTATAATGTTGAGCCTTTTCCCCATTTTCACGTAATTAATTTAGTGCATCCTTTCCATGACACACTATTCATAAACAAAAATTCTGTAAGGTATCTAAAGATTATTAACGTTTTTGTGTACATAAAAACGTAAATAGATTTTTTCTAAATATAATTTTTATACACACTTTAGAATTTTCCGAATGCATTTCCTTTGAAATCTTGAAAAAATATTTGTTCACCAAATAACGCTTTCTCTGTCAAGCAGCAGGAAAACAACAAGCATGAATCCCTCGGACACGCAAATAACCGCGGTTAAAGAAAGCGAAGCGCACACGGAAAATGGAGGGGGGGGGGGGGCACCTGACACATGCAAAATTGATTCTCCGGTGAGCCGGAGGATATGGATCCAAAGAGTGGGAAGTGAGGGAGGAGAAAATTAAATGATCACAGACGATGACGCGTCAAAGCCAAACAAGCATGAAAATCCATTGACGGGCGGGGACTTGGAGTGCTATTGTTTCAAACGTGATTAAAATATATTCTCGAGCTGAAAGGGGGCGGCGATGGTTTCCGAAAAAAAAACAAAGGAGACAAGAACAAAAACGTGGCTAGAAAACGTAGAAAAATCAGAAAACGTTATTTTTTTTTCTCTCTCTCTGGAGGCGTGCGGAGTCTGTCGGCGATCCGCAGCTTTTGGTCGAGAGTTTTAAAAGTGAAAAGTCGGGCTTTACTTTTTCTTTACTCCCTTTAGCCATTTTAAACGTCGGTGCACACATTCTTTTTCTTTTTCCCGACAAAAGAGAGGAAGAAAAAGAGAGAGAGAGAGAGAGAGAGAGAGAGAGAGAGAGAGAGAGAGAGAGAGAGAGAGAGAGAAAGAGAGAACGCTTGGACATTTTCCGAGTGCGAATGTATTTTCGGCGGAAGAAAACACAGCGTGGTCAAAAATTCCTCTTGGGCCGATAGTGGCCTGTCGGCAACCTCCCGGAACCGGAGAATCTCCGCAGCGCGAAAAGAAGTCGCAAGAATAATAAAAATAAAAAGAGAAAAAGAACGAAAGTTTAATTAAAACCGGAGCTGGCGCGTCCGGGCGTAGAGGAGCCGAGAAATCGCTAAGAAAGGCAAGTGAGTGGTTGAGCGACAGGGGGAGAGAGAAGGAGAAAAGGGTGAGTTCCGGTGAACAGTATTGGGGTACCTCCGGCATTGCAGAGCCAGAGAAGTATCCAGCGAGACTAAGAATATAATGTAGCAGAGCGGGAGTCCTGAAAAAAAATATGCGTCAACGGATCGTAGCGCACCGAAGACCGATAGGAACAACGGGATAGACGGAGACAAGGGAGAAAAAAAAAGAAATAAAAACGAAGGAAAAAAACTGTTAAACACAAAGAGACGGTGGGCGAAGTAAAGAGAAAGAAGAAGCGAGAACAAGACCAAAAGAAAAATAAAAAGAAAAATTAGTCGCTGTAGGAACGACGCAAGAGAGAAGATAAAGCCCTCGAGGGTGCTGTAGCCATCGACCTGTCAAGCCACTGCAAAGTCAGTCGAGCCGTGAGGAAGCGTACACATAGAGAGTGAGAAAGAGATAAAAAGAAACGGAAGCAAGAAAGAACGAAAGATAGAAAAAAAGGCGAGCGGATAAAAAGATGTGCGACAAACGTTTGTGCGCGTGCGAGCCGAAAAAGACGAAGAAAAATAAGCAGCAGGAGCCTTCAAGAGCTTCCCGTGGCTCGTCAGACGGCAAGTCTGCCACGGCATCTCGTGATGGAGCTGAAACGGTCGTGGGATCCAATGAGAAATTCGAAGATCCGGATTTGTCGAAAAACCTCGAGGATACTTTCGTCAGATTCTTGGATACGGAGAGCGCGTCAATGCTGAAGAAACATTTGACCCGTGACGTATTCGACAGTCTGAAGAATCGTTTTACGAGCTACGGATCCGGTCTTCACGACGTCGTTCAATCGGGTTTCGCAAATCCGGATTCCGGAATCGGTGTTTATGCTCCAGATCCCGAATCCTACGACACGTTTCGCGAACTCTTTGATCCAATAATTCATGACTATCACGCGGGTTTCGGCGCTAAGGATGTGCAACCGAGGCTCGATTGGGGTGACGCCACGTCGCTTGGAAATCTTGATCCAATGGGAAAGTACGTTGTCTCGACGAGGGTGCGATGCGGCAGATCGTTGAAGGGCTTTCCCTTCAATCCCACTATGAATGAGGCTCAATATCGTGATATTCAGACCAAAGTACGTAAATCCAGGGTTAAACTCTTACCCCTTTTTTTTTCGCCTTCTCGTGTTCCATCTCCATGTCGCCAAACCCAAACCGTCCCAGCTAACTCATGCTTGTCTATATCCACATCTGATGGCGTTCTCATACTATTCTCCCGCGGTCTTGAACACGTAAGACGTAGTATATAAAGCCAGAGTTGGCAGTAGCAGCAATACGAGTTGGCGAAAAGTAATCGTAGGAAACGTTTTTTCGCCAGCTTCATGGCCTCAAGCTCTTTAAGAAACGTTCCCACGACTCGGTTCCCGTTGAGTTGGGATATGTAACATCGCTTCGCGAATTGCCATACTTCCGTATGGGCATTTCCGTTTCGACTCCCAAACCATCCTCCAAGCATTTAAATTGGTTTCTGTCCATTGTGTTGGTGAACCGAGAAATTAAGAGATCTTTCGTTAAAAAGAATAATAAAATAATACCCTTTTTCCCTACAATCAAAGATGAAGCCGTGCTCTTCGTAGCAAGAAGTCACTTTGAGACTTTTCGAGAGCTGTCAAAATATTGAATATTCGACAAGTCGATTCATCATTCATGATGTTGAAGTTTGCATCGTTGGAGTGCAACGAACATTTATCCTCTCTAATTGCTCAAACTTTTGTTTGGCTCTGAAAATCACTCAAACTTTTCTACGTATATATTCTTATTAGAGATTTACGACCTCAAGTTTGAAAAAAAACAGGCTTGAGGACTGCATAAAAATAAAGAAATGGCAAATGAACGAAAAAAAATGTTGCATTTCAACCATGCAAACCTCATCGTCACCATTATTCATTGTTTCGGACGTTCCTGCATTTTTTTTACAAGATTTATCGCAATGTGGATACGCGAAATTTTTTTTCGAATTTATCTACCGGGCTGACGACTTCACGAATAATCAGCACGAAGATAATGAGTTCAAAGGCAACTCAATTTTGTTACGATGGGTAATTTCATCAGGCCTGCTGGGACAAACTGCTCGAATCTGTTCAACATCGTATACGTACCATTGCCATGAATTGGGAAAAAAAATTGTCTTGTTTTTTTGCTCTGCTGAGTAGATATAGAATTTGTCGTGGGTATATATCCGTGTATATGTGTGTAATAGAGAAAGAGAGAGAAAGAGAAAGAATGTAGACTCTGCGGGAGCGGATGTACGAGACATAGAACCATAGACTCGGGGGCAAGGAGACCAAGGACTTGGCAAAGTAGTAAGGGACGGTGCGGAGTGGTGTGAGGATAAAGGTGGCAGAAGTAAGGGGTGGGGGAGGGTAGCAAACAATATCTGTCTCGTGTATTTTCGTGAGCCAAGGTTTCGGAAGCACTGGAGAGCCTGGATGGTGAACTCCGAGGGAAGTATCACCCACTCAAGGGAATGGACAAACAGACCCAGCAGGCTCTCATAGACGAGCATTTTCTCTTCAAGGAGGGCGATCGATTTCTTCAGGCAGCGAATGCCTGTCGTTACTGGCCAGTCGGTAAGAGTACTCTCACTCACGTTTCTCTTGAACACTTCAGTATTCTTTACTATACAAAAAAAATGTCCTTTAATTCGGCGTATAAGTTACATCATGGCGACTATTAGCTTCTGCCATGCAAGCAGTAGCCAAGTGAGTGACTTTTTTTGCGGATTTACATATTTGCAACTATGTCTATTGTAAGTTGCACATCTGTGCGAATACTTCCATACAGAGCAGCTGGGGCAATACTTGGATCGGTGACCTCTTAGCCGCGTATTGTCGCTCCGGCTCCTTATTTAGAGTTCTACTGAGTTTTCGATGGTAAAGCAACGGAAACTCGATAGAATAGAACCACCCACATCGAGACAGGTTTTGCACAGTTTCTCTGAGCCCTCGCGTAAATGCTATACAATAGTGGAACTCAGGAACTGGAAATAGGGCGGTGATAAATGTGGGGTAATAGTAGAAGGCATGGGATCGTGAAAGCCTGCAATGGCTTTGCGAGGGACATCGCGAATAAAAACCATTCAGTAGATACGTTGGTACAAATGTGTATTTTTAAGAGGATCAGATCACTTTTTCTTTCCGAAGACTAAATCTACCCTCACGGCGATTTTCATTTGTGTTCATTTATTTTTTAACGGTGGTTAGACATTTTTATAAACAAAATAAATAGTCTTAATAAAAAAAAAGAGAAATATATGAAAAGAGAAATATATGAAATTTCGAAAAATTATTTTTGCTTGAATTCCAACAAGGCAAACTTCAATCTTATCATGAAAACGTGTATGCTTTATTCTTTTATTTCTAAAATGCCAAAAAACTTTTGCCAATTTCAGATTGCGTTAAAAATGTTTAAATGAAGGATTTTTTTCTAATTTTTTATATCGAAAATAAATTTTTTAAGAAATGATCGCATTGACAGCCATGCCACCTGTCAGTGAAGATGTTGAGATTAACGCGATTAAAATTTGATAATGAACCTGTTATTCGACCTTGCTCGCGATAATATCTGCTCGTATAACGAATTACAAGTTTGCCCGTTTATGACTCAGATATATAATAATATGAAAGAAACATTTTTCTTCCCCTTTGAATTAAATTAATGCTTACACACAGCGAGAGGTCTGAGAGCTAGGGGTGGCGAGCAGACAAGTGGCAAACACGTAAAACCTTCGGGTCTGCCGCGGTAATGGCTCAGTTCTGGTGAAATTTATGGTCGAAAAAAAAACTTTTTTGCTTTCTCTTGCCGTTCTTTCTTTTTTTTCGTCCCAGAGCTGAATTATATAGTACCGATATGGAGTAGCAGCCGCACATTGCAAGTTCAAAAAAAAAAAATGTTTAACGTCGTTATTCGATCTCTGCGTACTGGAAGTTGAACGGACAGAAGCCAATTTTCCGATTGCTTCGTATCTCTCGTACATATGAGACGTTCCAGATCAATGGGACGGCCCTCGGGAATTTTGTCCTTAACTTTTCTCTTCCACTCGTTTTTGCTTTCCTTAATTGATTTTGTTTTTGAAATCGCTTATATACATTAAATCGATAAAAAAAACTGAGCCATACAATAGTATTTAGATAAATATATTAACTTCATTTTTCCGTAAAATGAACGGATTCGATATGCCTGAAAACGCCGGAAAACAAGTTTACCTCCTGTAGATGGAGATTATTATGGAAACCACAATGTCTATACAGAGTAAGAATTATAAGATGGCCGTGCGTTTTTTCAGAGTCATGCGCGGTTATTTTGCGACTGAGAAAAATATGTTTTTAAAGGTTTTTGAAGTCGTCTTCGAAAAAAATATTGCGTATTTTCTTATGATTAGCATTTGCTAGAAAAAAATAGAGCATTTTGGGGGAAAAAAAATCTTATTTTGAGTGCAGCAGAGTAAAGATCATAAACTCCGAATATAAAGCACTTTAGGAAAACTTTAATTGTGCATTCCGCCATTGAGAACAAAATTTTCAAAAGTGCATTTTAAGGAGGTACGATCGTCAAGGAGAATTCAACTTTCGGGCCTGAAATATTTATACGATGTTGACTAATACGTTATGCACCCTTTAGGAAAATTTGAGCTATATTGACCGTTTAGTTTTTTCGTAAGAAAATTACTAAGGTCGCTGGACAACTGAAATTTGATAAATTAGACATAATAGATATTGAAGAAAAATCGAAAATTAGAACTTCACTGTGTAGTTCGAACACTACATTATAAAACGGTTTCAACTTCCGGTTGAATATTATCATAATGACGAAATAGCACCCAACAGACTTGCCAACGTCGGGCGTAATAGCTGATTCGTTTGGCGAGCATAATCTAACTCTGTAGCGAGATTCTGTAATCCGGTAGCGACAATTTTCGTTGTCGCTAGCTAGCGACAGCCAATCGCATGCATGATCACAGAGGAAAAGGAGCCTCTTATTGACTGTCGCTAGCTAACGATAACGTAAACTGGCGCTACCGGGTTACAGAATCTCGCTACTGCTTGTAAATCTTCGTGAAGACGAGTCGCCACAAAACACAAAATTTTACCTATAATATTAAGGCCTTATATACGCGATTTCGCCGATTTTCGAAGGTACTTTTCTGGACGCGGTTAAAAAAAATGACGCATATATTGACATTTTTTTTACAGATCATTTATGCACATGGTTAAGTATATGTAAAAAGACAATCAGAAATATTAACAAATGGCGGAGATATAACATAATAAAGCAATGTATTTTTTTTTGCGCGCGCGTTGATGGTGAAAGTTCTCGGCATCGATGTGGGTGTCTGAAAAAAAAAATGAACATATTTATAATTTCATAATGAATGTATCTTCAGTGTGAACCAACAATATTATAAAAAAATTCGAAACTTAAAATTTTTTTACTCAATTTTCTGTCGGTATTTTATTTTTTATATTTCTTTGTGTCATTGAAATTTTTGTTTCTGTGGTTCACACGATAGGTGATGATACTAAGAATATGTTGTAAAAATTTCAAAGCGATCTGAACCTTCGTTCAAGAATTAGAACTTTCACAAGGTTAAAAAAAGTGAATCGTGGAAAAACGGCTTTGAAGTTGGCGATCGGGCGCGCCGCGCGATATCTATTATAAATGCAATCTTACCTTATTTAATAGCATCCTGGAATTTTTCAATTCTGTAAAGCTTAAAATATTCCTAACCGTTCAGGCTAATGGAATCAAAAATTAAAAAAAAATAAAAATTTTGAAATTTTTCGCGTATATAAGGCCTTAAGACTGGCCAAATTTTCCAGAATCTATCAATATAGTCTCAGCATCGTATCCTATTCGTGCCAGTTTCATGACAGCCTGAAAAAAAAACAACGAACGTACAGATAGCCTCGAAAATTGCATAATATCGGTACAATTGGATATTGTTCGTCTTCTTGTTTCAATTGCTTTGGTTTTTCCAGGCAGAGGCATATATTTCAACGAAGCGAAAACTTTTTTGGCCTGGTGCAACGAGGAGGATCACATTCGTGTTATATCGATGGATAAGGGCGGTGATCTCAGTACGACTTATGGTCGTTTGGTAAGAGCGATGAATCGCCTCGAGGAGAAGCTTGAATTTTCGCGTGACGAGAGGCTCGGTTTTCTTACATTTTGCCCGACGAATCTTGGCACAACGATTCGTGCCTCGGTGCACATTAATTTGCCGAAACTTTCGGCGGATTATCCGAAGTTGTTGGAAATTGCTGAAATGTACAATCTTCAAGTGAGAGGCACGAGGGGTGAGCACAGCGAGAGCGAGGAAGGTATTTATGACATAAGCAACAAAAGGAGAATCGGTCTTACCGAATACGAGGCACTCGTGGAAATGAAAGACGGGATTCTCGAATTGATCACCATGGAGAAGATACTCAGCGAAGAATAATCTGCGAACGAAAGATAACATAATCGTAGATCGATTACGCTTATAAATTATTCAATTATTTTGAAAACAATGAAGAATAAACGTATTCGCACATAAAGATGTCATACTTCTGGTTAAAGAGCGAAGTATATGTCATACTTTTTTAAGGTTAAAAAAAGTGGCGACTCATTGTTAGTAACTCGATATATATATACAGGGTGTCCAATAGGAAGTTGCTGAAACTAATCGGCTGTCATTTCAAAACACGTGCACAGAATCAGAAAAGCCAAATTGCTTTAAATAGAGGAAACTCTGCAGTTTTAAACGCACATAAATAAAACCCAGTCAAATATTTTTTATGCCAATTTATTACATCTTATAAAAATAACGAAAAAGTACAGTGATTAATGATAGATATTTTCGAAGTGCGAACCGTTAGATTGTGCACAAAAATCAATTCTCTTTTGAAAACTGTGAAAAACTGTGTCCAACATATCGTTCGTAATGCCGCGAACCACTTCCTGGATGGCCGCGATCAGTTCTTCTACTGTGCTGGGGTTTTTAGCGTAACAATGATCTTTAATGTAACCCCATAAGAAAAAATCACAAGGGTTCAGGTCCGGTGAGTACGGACGCCATTCTAGTCCGCCTTGAGCAAATTTAAGGTACCCCAGACCGATTACTCGAGTCTCATATACGCGATGAATAGCTTCAAACACCCCATGAGTCCGGTGCGGCGTCGCTCCATCTTGCATGAAGTAAAAATTTTTAACCAGTCCCCTCTTTTTTGCATAAGGGAAGAATTTAGTTTCCAAAAGCTGTTTGTAACTCTCTCCTGTTACCGTAGATTCCAAGAATTGCAAATAAATTCCTTTTACTGAAATCGCTGCCCATGCCGTTACTTACGTACCCATTCATCCAAAAATGTGCTTCATCGGAATAAATAATCATTTTCTCATTAAGTTCTTCGGCTTCAAACATTCCCGTAATAGTGTTACAAAATTCGATGCGTTTCGTCATGGCATGTTCAGTTAACAATTGATGAGTGCTCATTTTATACGGATGAAACTTTAAAAAATATTTCAAAATGTTGTGTAATGATGATTTGGTTATTTTTAATGCTTGAGCAGCTTTCCGAATCGAATCATTTGGATTTTGTTTGAAATAATTCTCAACTTCGTTGATCTTCTCTGGTGTAGTCACCGTAACAGATGGACCTGGCAACTCGTGTCTACGGTCCTGGAGTGTACCATACTCCGCGAAGTTATCGATTATCCTACAAAAATTAACGTAAAATTACTTCAATGCAGTTTAATTGAATTGAAACACAAGTTGTGTGATAGATGAATATGAATAAATATTAAATTCTTACCTTTTCAGAGTGTTTTCGCTGGCAACTCTATGAGTTCCAAACTTAGTACGAAACCCTCTATACGCATTACTATAATTTTTTCCCCTCGAGAAGAAGCCCTCAATAAGATATACTTTTTCTTCCGTGGTGAGCTCACTCATTTTGACGCGCGCGTACTTGCTTCAACCACGGCTGGAATAAAACTGCGGGGCCTCAGGTATGCGCCTTAGAAAAAGGGACCCCTATTGAATTCATGGAGGGAAGAGACACTTATTTAGTTTTAGCAACTTCCTATTGGACACCCTGTATATCAATCGGAGGGTCAATATTTAAGGCCTTATATATGTTTGAAAAAAAAATTATCGAGTTTTTTTTTTGGTTAAATAGAGTATACCCATCACAAGAATGATATGCAAAAGTTATTTTAGGTGGAAAAAATGTTTAGAAATATTCGGGCGAAGGCTTTTAAACTTTAGGTAAACGCTCAAATTAAAACGCGCCTTTGAAGCGCGTTTTTCTTGAAACCATGTTTTCAAAAACGGGCGGACTCGTAGCTCGTATAATTTTCAACCGATTGACTTTAAATTCCAGCTGTAGCTTTTTCGATAGATTTTCTAGCGAAATACACACGATTTTTACGAACGATTAACAATTACGGTTTTTATAAACAAATTAAGGCCTTTTAGTAAATTAAAAATGCAACTTTTTTTTTCAGTTTGGTACTGAATTTGCAATGAATCAATATTTTGTAATAATAGGGTGTACTCCGATACCAAAACTCATGTAGATTACAACAAAAAAAAAAGATTTATTGCTCTTGGCGCTCTTGTGCGTCTTCAACGTGTCGGGGGTCTAAAAAAAACAGTTTCTTTCTACCGGCCTCTGGGCTGTCATGTTGTATTTTTGTAGAAAATTAAAATGGATTTGAGTACCTACAGATAAGTAAAATATACGCTCGAAATCTCACTTTGAGCGCTTTATTACCCGACTAGAAATTTTCATAGGGACAACCCTATACGGCAAAAGGACCTTTTCAGGTGAATCCTAAATAGGGAATGCCTCTCAAGGTCCTGATAAAGATAGTATTGGGACAACCCTGCGATGGGAAGTACCGATAACGTCCTTATAACGTTTTAACAGGGTTATCCCATCAGGGGTTTGAATAAGGTAATGATGTAAGGTCCCAACAATGTTTATTTAGGGGTAACCACATGAGTCATAGGTGAACATATAAACCTTATACTTCGCAATAATAAATAGATATACAAATACATTTTTGATAGATACTGCAATAATAAGTGGATTTTATGAGATTTTTTTTTTCATTGTAGAACTTTTCTTATTTTTTTATTCGGAATTTTTTTCATTTTTATTCGGAACTTAATTTTTCATTTTATTTTGTTGTGCGGTATTTTGTTTTAAAAGTAAACAATACCTTAAAATTTTATCTTACCTATCTGTGGATTGGAGGAGGTGGGGATGAAAACTTGAAACGGCATATATATAGAGGAAGAGAGAGAATCGGTGTACGCATAAAATGTTGAGAGCCAGGCAAAGTAAAGAATTAACTCGATTACGAGTAAGAAAACATCATGCCCTTCGCGGTTTATCAGCAAAAAGCAATCGCTTATCAATTGAACCGTCTAATTGGGAGACTGAAGAACAGTCGAATGATGAAAGGCCGGAAGATTTTGGGGCTAGGCACAGTGACAATGATTTTGAGGTTAGGCACAATGACAGTAATTTTGAGGTTAGGCACAGTGACAATGAACAAACCGAAGAACAGCCAAGAGAGGAATTTAATCGTGTAGTAGTGGAAAGCAGTGATGAACATAACTTTTTCGACGATGATAATGTTGGGCATCATGAAGATGATAACGATGAAGAAGCAGCGAGTGAAAATGGAGAATTCGACACACTCGAAAATATCAAAAGATGGGCTCTGCGAACCCCAGCAATCCCCCACTCGCGCTTATAACTGTTGCTCAATATTTTAAGAAAACAGGACTATCCAAATTTACCGAAGAGTGTAAAAACATCCCTAGGTACGAATAAAACGAACCGCGTCATCGAACAACTCGGCGTCGACGGAAGGGGTGAATTTGTATATTTTTGCATTAGACAAAATATTATAAAGTGCGTGAACACGACTTTACATGCAACGAATTTTTATAACGTTCTAAAAAATTCCCAACCCAAATCCATGCAACGCTACTGATTTCAGTGGGTTAATGGTAGGACCGGTTAGGGTAGCCCGATAAGAACCCAACAAAAAATTGGGCTTACCCGAGGCAAAACCTGACAGAACCCAAATAAAACCCTAGAAGATCGTTACACACCCTATAAGAAACTGATAGGGAAGCCCGATAATGACCCAACAAGGAATTGGGTTGACCCAGCAATGAACTGTACAAAAACCCAACGTCAATTTCTAGTCGGGTAGTATTGTCAAAAAAAAAGTCCTCAAAAAAAGCTTTGTTTTCCGACCATCCAAAGATATAAAGGTCTTAATTTTTTATGGGGGATTAGAGGGCGAGAAAAAGAATAATAAAAAAAATGCTGGCTCAAGAGAGAACCGTCCAGAGAAAGAGAGAGAGAGAGAGAGAGAGAGAGAGAGAGAGAGAGAGAGAGAGAGAGAGAGAGGAGAGAGAGAGAGAGAGAGAGAGAGAGAGAGAGAGAGAGAGAGAGAGAGAGAGAGAGAGAGAGAGAGAGAGAGATAGAACAGTACAGTACACTCTCTTGAGTTCTCTATTGCAAAAGTTAAGGCTCGATTTTACTCCAAATCCTTTACCTTTATCTCCGTTCCTCCCCCGTTCTCTCTCTCTCTCTCTCTCTCTCTCTCTCACTCTCTCTCTCTCTCTCTCTCTCTCTCAATCTATCCTCCCTGTCTCTCTCCGTGCTCCCAAGCAGAGTGAACATCATTGGGGCGGTGAGCGGGAAAGGTAGGATCGTACAGGATTTTCCGACAGTGGGTGGGAAATCGAGAGCGGGGAGTAGTTCGAGAATCGAAGCCTCCTCCATGTACTTTCGCATGACTTAGCCGACGCGCGGCCGACTAATTGCCCGGGCAAACTTTTTCAAGCGAGAGCAACGAGTCCGTACTGTGAATTGATCGAATGGAAATCGATTTCACGCCCTTCGAGCGTGATAATGGTTCGCCGGTACATGGTCGATGGGAGGTAGTGACAAAGACAGATAAAAATGCTCTAAGGTTGCGAAGAGGGGGCGAGGAGGGATTGGGAAGCAAAGAGGAGTATGTCATCATAATCATTATGGTTATTATTTGGGAATGCGAGGATTATGTACTGGTCTCTGGTTCGGCTACAACGGCCAAGGAGAATCAGAGGTAAAACGCGATAAATGCTGAGAAAAAAAAACGATAGCAGGATAAGGTACGAACACTCACTGCCGGCGAAAGTTTTGGAAACACTCTTAACGGTTTTTCGATCAAGAGCAATCGAAAAAATTTCTACGAATTTTTGGCATAAACTCTAGGGTGTTTATTTTTTTTTTATCGAAATGAATTTCTTTCCTCTGGGTAATTTGTTTGTAATCCCATAGTTCTCCGGTTAAAGGCCATTTCCGTAAATTGCTCTATAACAACCTGAATAATCTTCCGCGAAAAAAAATAAACAGTATTTTTGAAGGCATATCGAAGGTAAGTCTCAGTCCCTTTGAGTCTCTTTAGGAAGAATTTCCTATTGCTGTTTCACAAAAAATCACGCAATAGACAATGACAGTAGGATAATTGCCAGAAAATATCATGCTGAGAGAAAAGTGTACGGTATTCACAAAAAACGCACATAGTAAAAGAGAGTATAGTTCAATTCCTTATAGTTTATTGATATACCATAATATAGTTAATCATAAGCGCAAAGTATATCTAAACATGCGAATTTTGTGGCCTGTTTGAATATCTATTATCCCCGAAATAACTGTCAACTATTGCAAAAGACTTGACAATATAGATATGATTAAGGGGTTACGTGGATTTAAAAATGTCAAAAAAATCCATTTTTTTAAATTTTATTATCTAATAGTACAATCTGTCTAGAATATTCTCCCAAAGTTTAAAGTCAATCGGAGTAAAAGTCTAGAAGAGAGTGCCTTTGGGAATTTCCCCCGTTGGGAAAGACCGGCCGGGAGCGACACAGGTATACGCATTTTTCTCAAAACACGATTTTTTACGTCGGTGGACACGATTTCTCAAAAACTAATGCACCGGTCTTATTGAAATTTTGCACACTTCTTCAAAATAGCATTGACTAGTGATTGAACGAAGATTTTTTTTTCGATTACAACTAACTTTACAAGACTACACGTAGTGTAAATTGGACCAAGAATTGAACTATTTTGCATACAACTCTGCCAAAAATTCAAATTTCAATTAAAAAAAAATCTTTTGTTCAATCATGAGCTATAATTATCGACTAACCGAAAAAATTGTTTTTTTTTAAATTTCAGATAAAGCTATCATGAGTTATCCTGACCACCACGACACTTTTTTTTGAGGGGTCTCCGGAAACCAGGTCCCACCGCCTGAATTTCCCAAATTTTTGGATAATTTTTTTTTAATATTCTTGAAATGTTGCTTTTTTATGTGCTTAAGGGGTTACACCTAGTTGGAATTTAAAAAAAAATCGATTTTTCGTTTTCGAAGGATTCTTTTAATATAACCTTTCAAAAAAATTCTCTGAAAATTTCAAGTCGGTCCGTTTAAAATTGGGGGAGTTATGAGTGTTTACAGGTAGGCATTTTATCTACGTATATACCTGACGTAAAACTTTAAACGCCTTTTTCTCGGAATGACTTTTTCAGAATCGGTGACCAAAATATCTTCTCGAAAAACAACTAAACCGATCTGCTTCAAATTTCACAGACATTTTTTATATATCAAAAGGCAGTCCTTAATCGAAGGATTTTTTTTTCAATGCATACTTTTGTTATATCAAGGAAAATAGAGTTTTTCCGGTTTCGTGATAGCTTTGAATTAACCATATCGATATTATTAAATCTTTCACAATAGTTTATAGTTATTTTGGGGATACTAGATAGTCAAACACACCACCAAAATAGTATGTTTAGGTACACGCTTATAGTTGTGATGATCATATTACGATATACGCTTATAGTACTGTTAATCGTAGTATTATGATTGCGGGGTCAATAAACTATAGGGAATTGAACTATACCAACTTTTACCATGGTCGTTTTTTTTATAAATACCATGCACTGTTCTCTCACAATCAGTGCAAGTTTGTACTATTTATATGGTAAACATTAATATTTGTCGAGTATTTGTTACAAGATCCTACGAAAAGTGACTATACGAAAAAATTATGGTAATCTTTACTTATACCGAAGACATAAATCATTTACAGATCGCGTCAATAAAGTAGAGATCGCATTAGCACACCATCATCGATATAAATAGATATATTCGCGCATTGATTGATCAGTTTTCAATATTCGGAATTTTGGTAACTATTGCGATTGCACCAAAAATCCATTTAAGCACTGACATATATTATTACAAAGAAGATCTGTGCAAACGTCACTTCTATCGGTGGTAACAGCTATTTGCAATTACAGCCGGAATTACTTTTCTCTGTTATGCCAAATCTACGATTGGACAAACATAAACAGCCGATAGCATAGTGGCAACATGCATAGTATAGGCTTGTAGGTTTGATTCCATGTGTAGGCGAAATATTTTCTTCTAAAGAAATCAGGGAGGTCAGGAATGACGAATTATGACAAAAAATCATTGGGGTAGTAAACATTCTCGATTGAGTGTTTTTAATTTATTTTGGATTTATGGAATATTCTATACATTTAGTAGACGTACCATACAATATGGTAAAAATCACTATGAACATCGTCGCGAATCACAAGCACCAATTGTTTGAATGTATATACATTTTAGTCCGGTTCACTATTAGGATGTTGGGAGAGTTATTTTTTGATAGTATAAGGAAATATCCATTTATGCAAACCTACCCTATTATACAGGGTGAGGCACTAACTGTTGCCACCTTGAATACCTCTGTAATTATCGATGTCACAAAAAAATGTTTGAAACAAAAGTTGTACCGTACGAAAGGGGTCATCAAATGCGACCATCTTTTTTTATCTCAGTGGAGGCGCTGTCGCACAGTAAAGGTCACCTCCACTTTTTTAAATGGGACGGTACATTTTTTTTCAACTATCTGTAGAGCATCGAAAACTGCATAAAAAACATTTAGGGATCAAAGTCGTTCAAGGTCATTTAAGATCAAAAAGTGACATGAACTTTATTTTTATGTGAAATTACCTTTATTCGCAGTAGATGTTTAAAGTGATTGCCATTGGAATCAATGCAGTATTGCAATCTCCTCATCACGAATTTCTTATCACTTCGGCACTTATCGCCGAAGTCTTGCCATTGTCTTGTATGTAAACAACGGCACCAAACCTACAATGTACACTGAACATTCTACATGGTCATAAATATCATCCTTACCACATCAGTCTCCACCAGGAATTAACTGGTACGGATTTCATGAATCGCACTGAATTCTGCCGATGGGCTCAACGCCAGATTCAGAGAGATGACTCATTTATTAATCGGATTTTATTTACTGATGTGGCAACATTTACGAATCATGGAAATATTAACTTGCATAACATGCATTTGTGGTCAACTGAAAATCCAGATTGGCTGCGGCAAGTTGCACACCAAAGACCGTGGTCGGTTAATGTATGGTGTGGGATTATTGGGGATAGAATCATAGGCCCTTATTTCATCGAAGGGAATCTTAATGGTAGGAAGTACACCACATTCCTTCAAGAAACATTAGGTCCGGTATTGGAAGAAATACCTTTAGAAACAAGAAACAGAATGTGGTATCAACACGATGGGTGCCCGGCACATTTTTCGCTGATAGCTAGAAATGAATTGCAAAAGAGATTTCCAAATCGTTGGATTGGACGCGGAGGAGCTGTATCGTGGCTGGCTCGCTCCCCAGACTTGACGCCTCTGGACTTTTTCTTGTGGGGATACTTGAAAGATCTTGTTTATAAAGAACGTCCAACTACGCCGGATGATATGCGTGAGAGAATTCTTCGAGCCTGTGATTCGATAAGTGCCGGTGATAAGAAATTCTACACAATCCGTGATGAGGAGATTGCAATACTGCATTGATTCCAATGGCAATCACTTTGAACATCTATTGTGAATAAAGGTAATTTCACATAAAAATAAAGTTCATGTCACTTTTTGATCTTAAATGACCTTGAACGACTTTGACCCCTAAATGTTTTTTATGCAGTTTTCGATGCTCTACAAGATAGTTGAAAAAAAATGTACCGTCCCATTTAAAAAAGTGGAGGTGACCTTTACTGTGCGACAGCACCTCCACTGAGATAAAAAAAATGGTCGCATTTGATGACCCCTTTCGTACGGTACAACTTTTGTTTCAAACATTTCTTTGTGACGTCGATAATTACAGAGATATTCAAGGTGGCAACAGTTAGTGCCTCACCCTGTATAGCATCAAACAATCACGTATGCTTATAAGATTGTTGATTGCGGTTAACATATGTGCCTAATTTACGCAACTGCTAAATTAGGCAGTACAATACTGCCTAATGGTACTGCTAAAATAAGCAGTACAATACTTTGGGCAGTAACCATGACAATAAAATATTGTTGTCCCCTCAAGGTAGTATAAAATATAGTTGAAGATACCATATATCTTTCTCAGTGATGATCACGGTAGTTCGCGATAGTAGAAAAAAAGAATAAAAGCGCAATGGACTTTGACGTTCATCTTTGAAATGCTACCCTTGAACATCAGCGTATTCTTTTGGTCGACGTCTGCCATTAATTTTCTTTATTTGCAACAAATCGTTTTACACCCAGATCAACTGAGGGTCATCAATGTTGAACGAGAAAAAAAAATTCAATTTGATGGTGCCTGATGAATGTATTCTTCATTGAAGCTTGATAGCCCGAACCAAAGATCACACGACGATAGGAGAAACGGGGTGGTGCTGGGAATGGTCGGTCGGTCGGTCGGGCGTTTTAATGGGATACGTTGAAAGGTCAGTAGCAAGCGCTACCTGGAGCTTTTGTAATTATGTGAAGGAGAACGAATAACGACAGAATTTCGACGAGAGCGTGAAAACAGCTCTCGGGGCCTGTGCTTTTTCGCAGAGCAATCGAAACAGCCGAGCTTCTGCTCGTCTCGCTTTCTCTCCTTTCTTCATCTCCTCCTTCCCATCCGAGTGAATCAACAATCGAGTGCCATCCTGAACCCGGTGTTTTCTCCTCACCGATGCGATCGTCTATTTCCCCACGCGCAACGGAATCGGCGTCTTCAGTTGTCGCTGAAAAATTCATAGAGTGATCATCGTTCCCGTTGCCGTGTATCGAATACTTAGCCTGGCCGCTGGTTCGTTGCTAAGGAATTTCATTGCAAATTCAGCAGACGAAAAACGTGCCTCGTTTTTTTAAAAAAATACTTTTAAATAATTACTTTAGCGTAACTGCGATAATTTTAATGGAAAAACTCATTAAATGCTATTGTCCTTAGTTATTTCAAGTGTCACGAGAATAAAGAGCAGCGAAGGGGGGGGGGGGGGGTGTTACTGTTAACGAATTTTCGGACTCAACGAGCGCGACCGTGGGCACGATTTTTTTGCCCTAGCAAACGATACCCAACTCGGGTATATGTTTTTTGATCAACGTTTTCCAACAAAAAAAATATGTGCCATCAACGTTTTGCAGGGAAAAAAATATTTTTCATCAACGTTTTGCAGGGAAAAAAATATTTTTCAATAACGTTTTCCAGGAAAACAAATATTTTACATCAACGTTTCTCATGAACGAGAAAAAAAAATGTAGAAATGTGTTTACACATTTATCGCCGCTAGGGACGTCGATTTGAAGCATCCACCTGCTAAATATCAGCAGTATCGATGATACAAATCTAAATATTTCGGATCACTATTAAATATTTGGTAGTGATCCGAGATATTTAGATTTGTATTTCATTTTAATAGGTGTTCGAAATTAGCTTGAAATGAGAGAGAGCTCTTATCCAAATTCGAAATCAAACTGAACGACAACCTCAATTGAGCTACATACGATACAGATTAACGCGAGTTGGTAAACAAACAGAAGGTATTCGAAGTGTTGTCAATGACTACGATCTCCGATATCTCTCATTTTAAGCTAATTTCGAACACCTATTAAAATGAAATACAAATCTAAATATCTTGGATCACTACTAAATATTTGGCAGTGATTCGAGATATTTAGATTTGTATTATCGATACTGACCTTGAATGACCTTGAACGACTTTGACCCCCAAATGTTTTTTATGCGGCTTGAGGTGCTCCACAAGATGGTTGGAAAAAAAATGTACCATTTCCTTTAAAAAATTGGAGGTGACCTTCACTGTGCGTCAGCGCCTCCACCGAAATAAAAAAAATGGTCGCATTTGATGGCCCCCTTCACACCGTACAACTTTTATCTGGAACATTTTTTTTGTGACGTCGATAATTACCGAGTTATTTCGGGTGGCAGAGATAAAATGGACACCCTGTATATATATATATATATATATATATATATATATATATCAGATCACGGCGTGCTAATGCAGTCTCCACTTTAATCCTCCATAAGTAAAGATTACCATAATGGTTTCATCACTTTTCGTAAGATCTTGTAATTAATTATACCCGACAAATGTTTATGTTACCCATATAACTAGTACAAACTTGCACTGAGATAAAAGTGCATGGTATTTATAAAAAAACGACCATGGTAACAGAGGGTATAGTTAAATTACCTATGGTTTATTGACACCACAATCACATAGTAATATGGTTAACATAACTATAAGCGTATATCTACACATGCCATTTTGATGGTGCGCTTGACTAACCAGTATCCCCAAAATAACTATTAACTATTATGAAAGGCTTTACAATATCGATATGGTTATCATTATTCAGAGTTATTACAAAATCGGCGTACAAATACTAATACTACGATTAGGATAGTAGAAGTTTAACCGGAACAAAACTTAACGTATGGTATACGATACTAATATTTTTGTGCCGATTTTGTGATAGCGCTGAATTAGCCATATCCATATTGTAGAGCCTTCTACAATAATTTATAGTAATTTCGAGAACACAAGGTAGTAAAACACGCCATCAAAGTCGCATGTTTAAATATACTTTTCGCTTATAGTTGTGATAACCATATTATGATTCCGGTGTCAATAAACTGTAGGGAATTTGACTATACCCTGTTTTCCCATGCGCGTTTTTTTGAAAATACCATATACTTTTCTCTCAGTTTATGTAGGTTTATATATATGGGGCATTCCATACCAATTCGACCTGGGTCTGACCCTCGACCCCTCAAATCTGGTTCCCGATTTTTCCTATCATTACTCTCACTCTATCAAGCAATTACATTTTTTTTCAGATTTTTCAAAATAAATTTGAGCGCGTCATGAATTTTTGAATTTTTTTTTTGAACACCTCGATGGCCGTAATCGAAAAATCTGAAAAAATTCCCAAAAATACAGTGTCAGATATAAAAAATGTTGGTGTAAAATTCATAATGTCTGGGATTTGCTTCAACCCGTTTTTAGCTTTTTGAGCAAAAAAAATGAAAAAAATAAGAAGCAGAGGTCAATTTACTGTAGACTGTTGCTCGAAATTTTGTATGCATAGTACCAGATTTTTAAAAAAATTTCTCCGATTTTTCTAAAGTGTATTTTGTAATTTTCGAATTTTTTTTTATCATGGTTGACAAAAACCCTAATTAGGGATTTGGAAATGATGCGAATTGCACTAACAATAAGCGTAAGATGCCTGATGAGGTACGGTACACTCTAAACTACTATTGAACTACTACTGAAGACAGTAGCTTGAATATTTTCGATGATAGCGAACGGTTTTTGGAAATTTTTAAGGATTTTTTAAAGCATTTTTTTTCTGTAATATCATCGTAAAATCATGATTAATTAAAAGCGGTCATGAACAGTGATCGCTCTTAATTAAATAATTAAGAGCGGAATTAATGTTTAATTTAACAATCAATATAAATTTTAATCTTCAATTCGCATGGTTTTATCTACGCTTTATTCCAGAAACTACAATGAAATCATCGTAGAGAATAGTATTTCCATCACTGACAATCTGAGATGCGTCAAGACATTTTTATATCACATGTGCCTTTAAAATTATTTTTGATATAATAAAAAGGTTCTGCAGACTTTTTTTATTTATTTTTCTTTATAATATTGTGGATTTTAAATAAATAAATTAATTATTTAATTAAGAGCGATCACTGTTCATGACCGCTTTTAATTAATCATGATTTTACGATGATATTACAGAAAAAAATGATTTAAAAAATCCTTAAAAATGTCCAAAAACCGTTCGCTATCATCAAAAATATTCAAGCTACTGTCTACAGTAGTAGTTCAATAGTAGTTCAGAGTGTATCCAACCTCACCAGGCATCTTACGCTTATTGTTAGTGCAATTCGCATCATTTCCAAATCCCTAATTAGGGTTTTTGTCAACCATGATAATAAAAAAAATTCGAAAATTACAAAATACACTTTAGAAAAATCGGAGAAATTTTTTCAAAAATCCGGTACTATGCATACAAAATTTCGAGCAACAGTCTACAGTAAATTGACCTCTGCTTCTTATTTTTTTCATTTTTTTTTGCTCAAAAAGCTAAAAAACAGGTTGAAGCAAAAGCCCAGACATTATGAATTTTACACCAACATTTTTTATATCTGACACTGTATTTTTGGGAATTTTTTCAGATTTTTCGATTACGGCCATCGAGGTGTTCAAAAAAAAAAATTCAAAAATTCATGACGCGCTCAAATTTATTTTGAAAAATCTGAAAAAAATTGTAATTGCTTGATAGAGTGAGAGTAATGATAGGAAAAATCGGGAACCAGATTTGAGGGGTCGAGGGTCAGACCCAGGTCGAATTGGCATGGAATGCCCCATATGTATAGATAGACTTAATTCGTTATAGACTTAATTCGTTTCTCCCATCCCTAAACATGTATTTTAATATTGCGCGCCATAAATTGGGTATAATGCATTTTCGAAATTCCCGCCGTGAAGCACGGACTCGGGTACTCTTCATATGCGACGTTGCCAGATTTCTGGTTACTGAGGTAGAATAATTCATTAATTTTTACTTTTTTTAAAAATTATTTTATATCTACTTATATAATAGATTTTATATCTACCGGTTACTGAGGTAGAAAATTCATTGAAATAATTCAATCCGGTTACTGAGGCCAGAATAACTCATTGATTTTGTTAAAATGAATCTCCTAAAAAATCCGTAAAAAAATGATCATATGCTTATTCATTCTTCTTCGTTTACTGTAGAAAATTTAATATTTTTAGCATCACTTTTTAGCAAGATATCACGATACGTTTCTCGTTTCTCATAAGCTTACGTGTGATTTAGTCCTGAATTACAACATTATGGATTTTTCTCAATCACCAAGTTTCCAAACTGCACGAAAATTTTACCAAATCTTTTTGACATTGTAGTTTACAGGTTATAATAGAATTCGAGGAGGTTTCATAATTTTTCTGCTAACACCTTAACCTCCTTAAATGAAAAATTGCTCAATTAGTCCCGCCCTGCCCTACTATATTCAAATTGGAAATCTATAAATATTCCCTTCCAAATTCAGTAAGCATGGAATACCCCATTCAAGAAGCACATGTCTATCGCACGAGATACGAAGATATTCGGGGTATCGCGTATTCTGGAAGAATAGCCGAGGTGTGCATAACATCGTAGCTCGGAAACTATTCTTTTGAGGTGCACGGTCTGACGGTGAATTTCCTTTTCTACTTTCCGTCCATTGGAGTCACGACCGGGCGAGGGTAGGGGCGTTTGGCTTGGCCTCGCAAGTGCGCAGAAGCTTGGCGAAATCGCCCAGTGTAAACTGTATTATGCGTTTAAGGGGCGAAAACGTGAATGTTGTCACTATTTTGCGCAAAATGAGATAAATTGCTTTTCTTGGTTTTTTTTTGTAACTCTAAATTCGTTATAAGTGGATTTGAGTGGATCCTTTGCGTTCGAATGAAATAAACGATATATAATCGTGATATAGAATGAATATAATCGTAGAGATAAGCTAATAATCTCGATAATTGGTAAATACGCTGTATTAACTTTGATCACGCCGTATTAATTACCCGTCCATTTTGACGTCATATCAATTTATCATTTAATTGGCTCCGAATGGGTATTGCGCGAGCTTTCGGCTCAGCAAGCTTCCAATGTATCGTGTGCGTTCTTGCAGGCGTGCATGGCTTCCATGTGTCTATTTTTCATTCTCCTAAATATATATTCAGCTTAATTAAAATTATCCAAGTAACAACAATACTTTTACGTCAGAGCTTAATCTTATTGTTAGTCGGATTTTTTTTCTACGTTAGTTCCAACTTATACCCTTGCGGGTTTTTACGTATTACCCTTCTCAATTGAACACTTTGCTATCATTCCCTACCCGCGCTTCGCTAATCCACCCTAACTTCCGTTGTGCCCACCGCCGTCTTAAGGTTTTATACTACCTTGGCGCACGGAAAATAAGTATACAAATATTTTTTTTTACGTGACTATTAAATATATAAAATCATTTTTATTTTTCCCAAATACATTATAGTTTTATGAACAATAAGAAAAACGAATAAAAATGATTTAAAAATGGTGGAGATAGCTAATTGTTCTAATAGGAATCTCTTTTCAAATTGGTGGACAAAATATCTCGAGATATACTCTACCGATTTTGATTAAACTTATACCACATATTGATTATAATATTATCTACGATATAGCATAGGATTTTATTCACGTTTAGTTTTTATTAATTTTTAAAACTCAACATTTTGTTAAAAATCAGATTTTTTTGTTGAATAGCTGTCATTTCTACAAGTTTTTTTTAAATTTCCTATGCTACACTTCAGCTATTACTTTTCTTCGCAAGATTTTTTTTCTTTCATTTATCGGACGATACCTGACAGAAAGAAAATTCCACCATCGGCAAGGATTTTCAAAAGAAGGTCCTACTAGACGACTTATATCTGCGCTATCAAAACATTTTTTTGAATTGTTTTTTTTTTACATTTGTTCATAAAACTATAATGTATTTTTGAAAAATACAAATTATTTTATATATTTAATAGTAGCGTAAATTTTTTTTATTCATTTTTATACCTATTTTTGCGACCGCCAAGTTGCTATAACGCCTTAAGCTACCTTATACCGCATTTGTCCAGGGTACGGGGAAACTGCTCTATATTCTTCTGATTCTCTGATACACATAAATATCGTTGAAGACAAATAACGACTGCGCGTCCACTGTCGACGATTGTATTATGCCATTTGTAAGTCGCTGTAACTTGTATGCTCTGAACTATCGATGCAAAGATGCAAAAAAAATTGGTCGCCTTTGACTCTAAGGGAATAAGCAGAACTTTCTTAAAAGCAACGAATAATGCAGAGCTTCCAAAATTTAGCCACTCACTGCACAGACGATCGTATTCGTTACTCGGGACCGATCCTTCGGGACAGTGCTCGAGTATACCGTAGTCGTAGAGGCTCCGGGGTGTTGCACGACCGATAGGTCCGTAATTGCAGACAAGAACCTCCAGTCGACTGGTGCCACTGTCGTTCCTGTTATCCGTGACTTTCGACGGTAAGACGGTGACCCTGACCCCGTCCCCAGTCTCGTTCAAGTAACCTCTGTACGTAGCACGACCACAGCCCACACGAGTTATCATCGCGCCGGCAATTGCCATGTACGATGTCTCATTCTCGATCGCGAAGTCCACCAATCTGGAAAATTAACAGTTCTCCAATTCGCCCAATCTCTACGAGCGCGCCGTTGTACTTATCGGAAATTGAACATCGCGACATCATGGGATGGGGAGATTGAAAAAAAAGATGTAATATCGTTCGCAAAGGTGCTCCACACGAGTGGGTCGATATCGACTAATCCCATGGTTGCAAAACAATAAAAGATTTTCAGTAGGCGTAAAATGAATTGAGAGAGGTGTTTTACAAATAGTGCGAATTTTCCAAATTATGGTTCTTGATGAGCTATTATTTTGCATATTTAATATCGTTGGAAAAAATGTAAAAGAGGTTGCTACCTATGCGAAACGATTACATTTTTTGCTTTCACATTATTTCCATTTTCTTCTGAATTAGCTACTCGAAAATGGCTTACAACAGAGAAAAGTTGTTTGGGCAACGTTTCATAAAAAAGTATGCAATTGAAAAATAATCCACGCTTTTAGCTCATTTCAAAGACAATGCAAAGTTACAAACAAAGAGTTGTTGTTCCTATATATAGGTAAATCTTCAGACTTATTTCTTGCATACCGATAGCTCATAATTATTTCCTTGTGAAATCCTTTTTAATGGTTCTTTTTTATCCGATACCTCGATATCGAGTTTCCTGCTTCATGAAGCAAAACGACAAGCCTAGATGGCAAGCGTTTTTTTTTTCGTTCGTTCACTCTCTCCGTTTTATCAGTTCAATGAAATTATGGCCGATCGGATAAAAATGGTCAGCTCGATTAGCCAATGCCATTGGCAAGTGAGAAGTTTCGCGTTCGAGTGGAAATAGGAAAACTTTTACCTCCGCAATATTGATGGCAGTGACGTAATTACAATTTTTTTCCGCAATGTGAAAGCTCTCCTCAATAGCGCATGAAAAATATCAATTCAAGAGACAAAGCTGCAATTTCAATTATGTTAACGTTTTCAGAGTTTTCGTACTGACAGACTCCATCAACTTTGAGAACAGGACTGTCCCAATGACTTTCCCGTAAATATGTTTACATTTACCCAAAGGTGATTTTGTAGCCATTTGGGTTTACATAATATTGAGTATGGGGATTAAGCCAGTCTTAGAAGTCGAATGTCTTCGAACTAACCTTTCCCTACATATCGACGGCAGTATGGAAGAACGTGCTATCTCAAATTGTGATAGAAGAACGTGCTATCCCAAATTGTGATAGAAGAACGTGCTATTTTAAATTGTGATAGAAGAACGTGCTATCTCAAATTGTGATAGAAGAACGTGCTATCTCAAATTATGAGAGAAGAACGTGCTATCTCAAATTGTGATAGAAGAACGTGCTATCTCAAATTGTGATAGAAGAACGTGATATCTCAAATTGCGATAGAAGAACGTGCTATCTCGAATTGTGATAGAAGAACGTGCTATCTCGATCAGTCAACATATTTTCATTGATACAGCACTGGTATTTGGGGCACCTCAGTATACAGAGTACTTTTTCTGTTAGGTTATTTAATTTTCTAATATGATTTAGCTCGATAATAGAAAAAATTAAGATGTTTGAATAAACAACTTTATTTTAATCATCAATATAAATAAATATATTGATGATTAAAAAAAAGTTGTTTATTCAAACATATCTTAATGTTTATTATCGAGCTAAATCTTAAACTATTATTGAGCTAAATCATATTGGAAACTTTTTTTTAATCATCAATATATTTATTTATATGGAATTTTTAGAACCTACAGTACTGTAGGTTCTAAAAATTACTTTAGAACCTGCAGTTACCTACAGTACTGTAGGTTCTAAAAATTCCATATAAATAAATATATTGATGATTAAAAAAAAGTTTCCAATATGATTTAGCTCAATAATAGTTTAAGATTAAGCTCGATAATAGATTATGATTTAGCTCGATAATAAAAATTAATATATGTTTGAATAAACAACGTTTTTTTAATCATCAATATATTTATTTATATTGATGATTTAAAAAAAGTTACTGTAGGTTCTAAAAATTCCATATAAATAAATATATTGATGATTAAAAAAAAGTTGTTTATTCAAACATATCTTAAATTTCTTCTATTATCGAGCTAAATCATATTAGAAATTTAAATAACCTAACAGAAAAAGTGCTCTGTATACTGAGGTGCCCCAAATACCAGTGCTGTATCAATGAAAATATGTTGACTGATCGAGATAGCACGTTCTTCTATCACAATTCGAGATAGCACGTTCTTCTATCACAATTTGAGATAGCACGTTCTTCTATCACGATTTGAGATAGCACGTTCTTCTCTCATAATATGAGATAGCACGTTCTTCTATCACAATTTGAGATAGCACGTTCTTCTATCACAATTTGAGACAGCACGTTCTTCTCTCATAATTTGAGATAGCACGTTCTTCTATCACAATTTGAGATAGCACGTTCTCCTATCACAATTTAAGATAGCACGTTCTTCTATCACAATTTGGGATAGCACGTTCTTCTATCACAATTTGAGATAGCACGTTCTTCCATACTACCGTCGATATGTACGACAACATTGCGAGAGGGGAGAGTCCAATGGTCAAGTGGATACAGGACGCGAGAGTTCGTAAAAAATCATCTCTCGTATCGCACCATTGTATCCGTATATGCAGACGGAAGTGTGTGCGTGGAAAGTTCACCTTATTTCTCATGTGTATTTACATATGAAAGAGGTTTCTGTAGAAATGTTCTTAACCGCACTTCGATTAAGCCAAAGGCGTGAGTGTCCGTATATGCAGTCACTGTGTCTACTTGAGAAACCACCATAGAGAGAGAGAGAGAGAGAGAGAGAGAGAGAGAGAGAGAGAGAGAGAGAGAGAGAGAGAGAGAGAGAGAGAGAGAGAGAGAGAGAGAGAGAGAGAGAGAGAGAGAGAGAGAGAGAGAGAGAGAGAGAGAGAGAGAGAGAGAGAGAGAGAGAGAGAGAGAGAGAGAGAGAGAGAGAGAGAGAGAGAGAGAGAGAGAGAGAGAGAGAGAGAGAGAGAGAGAGAGAGAGAGAGAGAGAGAAAGGGGGACGGAAAAGGAAACTTCACGGTAATAGAGATATACATGAGAGCACTCCAAACAGTATATTATATATCTATATCTTATTATGTTGGATAGAGATAAAGGAAAAGAGCGAGGGAACGAGATGGTCGTCTTCGGATCGGGAGACTGGGAGAGGCTACACCGGAGTTTCCGGAGAATGGTTTTATTCGACCATCAAAAGCCAAGCTATACGGGCGCGGGAAAATGGAATGGATCCGATGTAATCTAGAGTTCGAGCGGATATAGCGAAGGGTGGAATTGAAGGGTGTGCGAACAGCAAGAGACAGGGGAAGTTCGAGAGAACTGGCAAAGACTGACATCGAGGCAAGTGAAGACCGACTCTTCAAGAGTCAGATGTAGTCGAGTAGTGAAGAACCGAACGAAGATGATCTCCTTCTTTGTCGTCCTTTTTGGTATCTATCTGCAGTCTCTTGTGTTATTTTTCTATATATATATATATATGTTTCCCTATTTTCACGTCGTGTGTGTCTTTCTCACCCCTCGCACTTTTTCCAATGGTCTCTTTCACTTTCCCGATATTTCTATATATCTCGATTTCTTTTAATATTTATACTCTCCTTTAGGTGAAGCTTGACATACTTCTGGATGCTCCCTGACACAATAATGTGTTCTCCAACAACTATATACTTTTGTTAGATCTCCCGTTGGAACTCTTTCAAGAGAAAGCGGTGCTGCATCGTTGATGGCTATCCCCAAGCGTATACATATATGCAGGCATCAGCCCTCATACCCTCTTTGCCGTCGTCTTCTTGTATCCAGCGCAATAAAACTGGACTTTCCCGGAAACTATTTCGCGCAGCAGTGTGCACGTGTGTGTGTGTGTGTGTATGTGTGCAAGGCTTGTTTGCATTACCCAACTCTCGCAGAATCAAAACGTTCGACCTCGTCGAGCCATGATTGGACGTGAAATCGGATGCGCAAAAACGGGCTTGCGGTCACAGATGCATTCACGTCTTTTTCGATACCAACGCGCGGTTGACGATGCTCCTCGGGATCTTCTAAGATATCCTTGTTCGCAGGCTCCAACCTGAGGATATTCACGTTCTGCCAGACTTGGAAACGTTCTACTCGATGAGAGAATGAAAGAAGGAAAAAAGAGGAAGAGGTTATACAGGTGTGGGAGATTCTATTCTGAATTGATCTCGCTGGTGGGAATGAGCATGGACGAAGCAGTAGTAACGATTACATAAACGCGTCATATAATTTGAGAATGTCTTGAGAGAATGGAACGTAAAGGTAAATTTATTGAATGGTCGTACGGGTTTATTCCGAGAACTGACTCTAAGCGCTGTCACAATGTTCTCGCCCATAGATTGACATACTTCGACGTTAATATAGTCCTCCATTGGGTTAAAGTTTGCATCTTTGGGGTGCAACGAAGACTATTTTTGTCATTTCCATCATTATCCAAAACCATATTGTACAGATTCAGGCTTTAGAGTGCTGAGTAAGGGTTATCATCCATCTAAGCGGAGATAAGCGAAGCTCGGAAAAAGCAACCAATCGACTGCTGAATTCATGTCTATTGAAGCTGAGTGGGGCGATTCTATTGACTGTTTTTCTTTAACTTCGCTCATCACCGGATTCTAAAAAATATTTACGTTTTCATTTGGGGAATTAAAAAAGAATCTTTTTTAATTCCCCAAAGAAACGATACAAATTTCCATGTTGTAGCCTTCCAAAGACTCACTACAAAGTCCTGACCACGCAGCTGGAAAAAAATTAATGGATCGCGTGGATTCCAGGATTTTAAACAATACTCAAGTTAGAGAAAACGCTTCTTAAGCAGTATCCAAATCAGGGACAAAAATTATAGTCAAAAATGAAACGCTGCATTGCTCTTTGTAAACGCATAAGCATAGTCGTTTTGAATCATTAGTAGATTACAGTGGCGCTTAATAAAAATAAGTTACAATCAATCATTATTTCCAACGATGAACTAGAATGAAAAATTTGGCATAAATATTGTAGATTTAGACATTTTTATATGTTCCCTGAAAAGTCGCGGTTACGAAAATTCTTCTGCTAGTCACATTTTTCTAAGTTTTAACATTAATATTTTCTTTAAAAATTCGGTGAATCCCTGTTTTTATTATCGTTACGGAATGTTCAGAATTGTTCGCATGCTTAGAGCAGTTTATATCAGACATCTAGAGTTATTCAGTATATAAATTATTAGATGGAAAGGTGGCCACCATGCCACCTCCATAAAGTGCAACATAAATTGGACGATTTTCAGACGTAATTTTTTGTTAAAAGTTCGGTAACGTGTATCGACATTTTGCAGTATGCTGGAATGTATTTTCACTTAATTGTAGATGAAAATAAGTTAATTCCTAAAAATAGGGGTTCGCGAAAGGAATACCTTAAACCTTGCGTTGTCACGTATTTAGGGGGCGGGGGCATATAGTAAAGAGACGTCGAGTGTGTTTCGATCGCGGTTATAGGTATCATTGAGAGAGAACGAAAGGGAAAATGACAGCAATAGAAAAGTCATGCCCCACCTAAATATACCCACAGATACATAGTACGTGGTAACCGGTGTGTGTAAGAAATGGATTCCGAAGCTTTTCCTTCTCAGTTCATGATATAAAGTTCATAGTGTGGATCGAGCGCGATGGTGCAAAAGTTGACTGGAGGAAAGAAAGGAGGAATATCCAGCAGACATTGAGTGAGGGAGAAAATGGAATAGCGCGCAAGTCAAGAACTGAGCTCCGATGGTACGTGGGTGCGATTCACCGTGGTGTATGCGAGCAAGAGGACGACCGAGTCCTGTGAATAGCCGGATAATAGCCATGCTAATACACCGCTTAAACGGTTAGAAGACGATTCGATCGATATTCGATATACCTCGCTCGATATCGAGCTCCGCAGAGACCTGGACCCGCTATAGGTATACAATAATTCATTTATTCATTCATACGTGGTGTACGTGGGTGTGTATGTGTGTGTGTGTGTGTATGTGTATTGGTATAGAGAGTATACGACCAAAGTTGAGCGAGTTGGCTCGTCGTCGGGGCCAGCGCGTACGTAAGCGAGAAACGAAGAGAAAAGTCGAGAGAAGTACAACGCGTGATCGTGAACGCGAGATAGGAAAACGATGGAAATTTCATTGGGAAAACGGATTTATTCGTACGAACGAGTAAAGCGTGCAATTTCCCCAAGCCATTCGGAAATGAATTAGTTTTCATTCAATTCGCATTTAATGGATTCGAATATTTTATAATAATCCTGGATTTATTATCCCATCGTGGCTGTACATTCTTCCTTATTCATTTGTGCTGGCACCTTTCGATTATCGCGAAGTGTAGGGGAAAGTGGGGTGGAATCGTGAAAGGGGCAAATACGTACAGTAGCAATATCTTGACTATCTAGCACGTTGACGCATTCATCTTTGCGTACGTGCCTCGCACTTATACATACACTCAGTTCGCGAAGTGAGGCGGTATTGCGGTCATCGCTCTCGTGGGACAAGACGCAATGAATTTCGGTACTATGTAAGTCAATTTTTCACGTAACTTCCAATTCGTCTATCTACTGTAATTTTCGCTTGACTATGTGAATAATTCATTGTAGTTAATGCACTTTTATTAGTTCATCGTTTGTTTCCTTTGTTATGTGTAGTCGTTTATAGATTTTTTCTAAAAACAAAAATGTGGTTCATTTGTGTTGGGGCACATTTGTGCATAATGGGGAAACATTCGTACAGTATGAATTTACTCCATGCCTTTATTTTTTTAAATAATTATTTATTTCACCAAAAATACTATTATTTCAGAACCATGGTGGAAAATTATAAAAGAAAGGGGTCCAGAATCGAAGAGATACGTGAAAAAGCGATGGCATCTGTAACAAAAACGGTCCTGGATAAAACGGTATCTATTTGAAAATCCGTAAAAAAAATACGATATCGAACCATCAACTCTTGAAACTCGCATTACGAATCTTCATGAAAAAGCTTCCGCTGCACATGATACAAACCCAATAACAAAGATAGAGCACCAGTTCATGTATTAGATGTGATTCGAATTATTACCGGAACCGAAACCTGCTGCTATAGCGACGACCGCTAGCATTGTTAACTTGGGAAAGGATCTTTCCGCTCACTATGTGTGATAGTTAAGCATTAAATTAACTTTAATTATTAAAAGAATAATAAAATAAGCGTTAATTAATGTTTAGTTTTTCGTAAAACGATGAAGCGTTAGTTATCCGTGAATTGCCATGAGAATCTACATTATAATATGTATTAGTTTAAGTGTTATTTTTTCATTTCAAGGCTAATTTTTATGGTTATTTTGTCTTAGAAAAATTAAAGAAGAAACAATAGTGAGTTAACAAAAATTTTAATGTAATTTATCAATCGCTACAAGAAATATAATGTTTTGTCAATAAATAAAGTTTTTCCTAACTGTGTAATTGTGCCTTTTTTTTGTTCTTATGTCCGGAGGTACCCCCCTATACACGTATGTGCCCTACACTATGTATGAATGTAGAATGTAGAATGAAGAATGCACGAATGATCGATATGTTTAGATTTATTTTGTCTCTGCAACGATCTGAAGAATTAAAAGGCAAAAAAGGGCTTTGAGCTTGACTCTTCATTAAAAAAATTATACCTGACGTCGATTCCGCGGGATTTCGTATTGTTGCGAAACGTAAACAGGAAAAACGCCTCCAATTTGCGTTTTTTTTAAATGAAGCAGGAGCTTTCCTTGAAGTTCAACGATAGAAAATAAATTGGTAAGACGATCCGCTTGAGATATTCGAGAAAATTCGTGTTAACGTTGCCGAGAAAAGAAACTTTTTATTTTGCAGATATATTGGTAGAATGGGGCAAACTCCGATTTTTTTTTCAATGATTATTTCTCACGGATATATAGGTGTTCAACAAAAGGTCGAAACTTTGGTGAAGAAAAAGTGAGCTTTCAATTGTTGAGCTTAGTGTACACGCACACATACATGCGCACATATACTCATATAGATTATGAATTATTTCCCGTTGTTCAATAGCAATTGAAATTCTACCACATCATGGAATATTTGTTTGGGTTTCGTCTGTATAAAGTATTAAAATTCGTATACAATGTACATTGGGGGTGAATGTAATATGAGAGTTCATTTCTGATTTAAACTTGCCTCGTTGTTAACGATAAGCGGTTGGCTGTCCCAGTTCATTACTATTTCGACAAACTTGATCAATAATTGAGTCGAGAGAATTGTTTAATGGAAGCATTCTGAAGGATTGTGTGTTAGTATTTCGCTTCCATTCGAGAAATCGAATCGTCTGAATATCTGCGATGTGATGTTGACTGACGGAAAATGTGGCTGTTTTAAGGGCGCCCTAAATTTTTTTTCAAACATTTTCAAAATGTATGCATTCGTATTAACAATGAAAACATCGTATATTCCAAATAACTGCAATTTGTATGAAAATAATACCGCTATTTGAAATAAACTTTTTGCAGCTGTAGAGGGCAGCTTCAAGAATCTTCATCCTGATTGAGGAAATATTGACAAATTTTTTTTTGACCATTGACGGAAAAAAGGCGAATATTGATATTTTTTTATTGGTACCCAGTTGATAAAATGAAGAGTTAAATTCGAGCGGAAGAGTTCTCCTCAAATATTTTACCTGGAATAAAAATTCATAATGATTTGAGTTCTGGCTACGATTTGTCTTCAAAGTACATAGGGAAGTCGAAAAATATAGATCTTTGCTAAAACGGTGAATGTTTGAAAGGGTTTTCGGAAAAAGTTTCCAACATATCAAAAAACTTCTACTAACTTCGATATAGAATATTTTTATAAGGTTAAAAAAAAGGCACGTCAATCGGTGAAGAATTGGCGATTCAACCGTTTGTAGAACACTATTGGAAGACAACGGAGATATGTAAGACTACTGAACAGAATTTTCATTCTATCAAACATGGTCATAAAAAAATGTCGAAATTCACCTTTTTTCCGGGCTCTAAACTTATAGTATCCTTTAAGTTAGAACGTAAACGGTAAATTTTGCGTGGAAATTAAATCGAAAAAAAAATAATGAGCTTTTAGACTAGAGTCAGTGTTCAATCTTGTCATGAATTTATTTCATCGCTGATGGTATTGTTTAAAGGGATAAAAGTTGATATTTTTCGCCTCACGCCTTCCTTGCTGGAGATAAAAATGTCCTAATTATTTCAGTCCTCAAACCATAAGAAATTGCAAAGCAATGTTCAATCGATTCTTCGATGAAGGATCACAGTGGTACAGCTTTTCTTTTTTATTTGTCGTTTTTATTTACGCGCTTATTAAAGACCTACTATACTTGCCTACATCGCGGCACTTGTCCTTCTGAAACGGATTGCACTGGAGAGCCCATCTTCGAGCAATTTTGGCGAGCTCGTCGTCCCACGTCTGTGGAAACTCAAACCATTGGTGTGACAGGTGAACATTCAATGAACGAAAATAGTCCACAAGATATAGTGAGAGAAATAGAGAGTGAGAAAGAATGATGCGTGTACGCATTAATGTATGGTGAAATTTTCACGAAAATTCATTCGCGATTTTTCAACGTCCACGGGTAAACATGCACCAAGACTCGACGGACTATAACTATGGGTAATGACTATGTATATATATATTAAAGTCCTTCCATATATATATATATATATATATATATATATATATATATAGACGAGAAGTAGATGCTGGAGAGCGACGACGTTGAAGAATTTTCACCATTTCCACGAGCAGAGCATGGGACGAGGGCAGAGCGCTACGAGATACGTATACGATTTTTCCATCTGCCAGCCTCTCATTCTCCCCCTCGAGGCAAAAACTCGACTATGCATACGTGAAGAAATATGTGGAGAGCACTTACATGCGCATATATAGGACATTTAATGTTGGTTCAACCCAAGTATGACCTTAAAACTGTAAAAATGGCCACTCCTCAATTCTACTCGTATCTTATTTAGCTCGATTTACAATGGAATATTAGTTTTTTAACTCTTCAATGTTAAGGTGGAGTCCGTTTGGCCGCGTGCCATATTTTACACGACCCTTCGATAAAATCTGATTCGCAATTTATGAATGGTAGATTAACGAGTCACGTATCGAGGGAGTTCCTTTGCAGGCCAGAAGGAATAATGTCTTTGTTCGTATTAGCCAAGGAGGTTGGACGCGAAAAAGCTGAGCTTTTTTTTTCAAATCTCAGTGTAAAATTTTTATAAATTCAATGTAAATTTTTTTCATATTTCAATGTTAAATTTAAATTACATTTTGCAGTTTAAATGTCATTTTCTATTAAAAGCCATCGTCCTAAATAGAAATTTGATTTTTCAATTCACACTAAAACATTTTAATCGGAAGATATTAAAAATTAGTATTGTCAGAAAAATAACGTTGAAGTTTGCATTGTTGGAATGCAACAAAAAATTACTATTTTTAATGGTTCCATTTTTTTTTGGCTGTGAACATCTCCAAAACGTTTTTACTTATTCTTATTAGAGATTTACGACCGCATTCTGCCAAAAAGAAAGGCTCTGGGTAAGCATAAAAATAAAGAAGTGGAAAATGAACGAACAAAGCGTTGCATTTCAATGATTCAAACTCCAACGTTATTCAAGGAAACATTCACTGTTACTGACAGTTAGTCTACGGGGGCATGAAAAATACGGATATTGCTCTAAAAAATACCAATGGTACCAAAAAGTACCAAGAAGAAAAAGAAAAAAAACATTGTGATTATTGCGGGTCCTATTGACACGGATGAGACGGATTTTTTTTTTATTAAATAAATTCTACCCGTAATACGTGGAGCGTTGTAAATGATGCACGCTCCAATGAAGAATACGTGAAACCGGATAATGGACTCATTACTCATTCTTTTTATCCTCCACGATTTTTCATCCCCCTATTGTTACGTACAGATGATGGGTCCTGTTTACATACCAGCTCCATAATATTTCTGCCCCGTGGTTGCGGCCCCGGATTTCCACGAGTTTCAAGACCCTTTGCAATGTTGCTACGATGTACGTTGTGCTGGTGAACGATTGATCGTATCTCTTCGGGGTCGAGATCACCATTTTCTACGTCAATGCAATTCGGCCCCATATCGTCGAACTGTACAACACGTGAAATGAACATCGGCCGAATGTTGTGTGTATGTATATATATATATATATATATATGTATATGTGTGTACACTTCTGTTGGTTGAATATGTATTGGATATACTATACCACCTGGCACCCATGGAGCTTTTTGTCATATATAGATCAATAGGTACAAGCCTCTTCAGGCCAAATCGATGGTGCGCCTAGTCGTTATTACCATTTTTTCTTTATTCAGATTGTTGTACAATTATCCAACAATGCTTGAGATTTTTATCCAAAAACGTTGTTAATTTCTATCATTTAAAATAATATTAAGGAATTAAGGAATTAATATTAAGAAACATCCATTCCGAGGGAAACATTTGGTTTGTTTGAAGCGCTGCACTTTGCTGTTTGTAAAAATCTGAAACCAGTGAGATATTATGAATTTGCAATAATAATGATATAAAAAAGTTATCGATGTTTTCTTCGAATAAAAATAATTTAACAAATAATCGGATGATTTGTTTGCCTCTATACGAATCAAATTCATTGATCGTCGCGAATTTTTTAAATTCCTTCAGGACTTTTACTCCACGGTAATTCCTGTTTTTTCAAATTTTTTAAAGGAGGTATTATTGCAGATTTTTTGCGGCAGAAATTTGTCTTTAATTTCAGGCAAATTGTAAATTAAGATTCATGGTCCTCTCCATAAAATGACACCTTCTTTCGCTAGAGCAGAGAATATATCGAACGAAAATTAAAAAAAAAAACTGAGTACGACGAAGCTTTCGATTTGGCCGAGAATATGCCGTATTCGCGAATCTATGCGAATAGTTTGGTATACGGAGATAATAAAAAGTCCTTTGCCTCCCTTTACCGTACATAGCACATGTGTTATGTACTATACGTATTGTATATAGGTAGTGTATAGAAGAGAGCCTGTGCCTCTTTGACGGAAGCGCATGGACCGTGAGCGATTCAAGAAGAGGACCATCGAAGTGGAGAAAATAACTCCGAGGGTCTTGCGTCCGAGGGATTATCGGTACAATGGGGTGGATATCTGAATCTAGCCTGATAATGTCCCAGAGCTTTTTTTATTTTCGTCACGAGATATTTTGTGTAAGATATTCAGTTGCTTTTCACTTCATATTTGAGTACATTTTTGTGCAAATTACTATGAGAATTCTCTGGAAGTTTTATCTTTCTATTGAAGGACCTAAATTTCAAATATTGTGAAATTTTTAGTTATTCGACCGAATGTTTCTACACGGACTTCCAAAAGTAAAATATTTCAAATTGACCATGACAAAAAGTGATTAAAAATATAAAGACAACTTGAGTTTTCTTCTCAAATGATGAAATGCAGAGGTGCACTGTTTTTTTTTCTTCTATCAAACTCAATGGAACTGGCAGAGCACATAAAAAGTCGGGCTCTATTGGACTTGTCACCAAATTTAGCGAAAAAAAGGTACTGGTATTAAAAATACATTTTTTTTCTGCAACAAGACCGATTGTCGTCGGAAATGGAATTTTTCTTTTTTAACGCTAGGCTGAGTACTGGAATTAGAAAAAGCGGGAAAAATATACATATAAAGAGCATTCGGATGCTGTCCTGGGCGTGGCGGTGAATTTCAGCAGGATGTTTTAATACGTCATGTAACTTGCGCGTATATGGGATATTCTACGAGCGAATAACGTGTTGAATAAATGTACGATAATAATATCAATCAATAAATAAAATGATGCCAAAAATATTTGGTTATGACTGATCGATGAAAAAGATTATTGCGCCCTGTTACACAAGTTGAATTCGTTTGACATGATGTCGTGGATTCTTTAAGAGCGGCAATTTCGCCAAGCATTCACCAAAAACATTTATGATGACGTTAGTAAAGAAATCCTTTAGGCCCAAGCACCCAATTTTCGTATAAATCATTTTCGCGAATAAAGATTCATCGACACGAGCCATCAAATCATTTTTGGAAGAAGATTCGAATAAAATGCCTGAATTATTCGAAAGTCCGCTCAATGTGGAATACCTCGTAGAAATCCGGCTGGATAGACGTAAACGTACCGGAAAGAGACACATGGTGTGATGCTGGCAGAGCTGACAGTAACCGTCGCTACCGGCGTCATCCTCGTCGCTCCCCGACACAAAATAACTTGCATTAGTTAGCAGAAGAAGGAGGAAAACGAGCGAGGTCGGTAAGGAATACAGGCGGATGACACAGCACGAGAGGAACAAAGTGAAGACGGTGGCTCGTTGGTGTTTCATGTCTCAACGGAAAATGTTCACACGCTGAAACTTCGGACTTGTGTGTGGCTCCTTTTCTCGTAACAAATTTTTCAGCTGGTCTTCAACAAGTCAAGATGGACACGAATACTCGCGCGAACGTATGTAGACACACGATATGAAGACCTGATGAATATTGTGTGTAAGAAAAAGACCAACGGGGAGAAAGGGCGTGAGAGAAAAAAAGAGAGAGAGAGAGAGAGAGAGAGGGAGAGGGAGAGAGAGAGAGAGAGAGAGAGAGAGAGAGAGAGAGAGAGAGAGAGAGAGAGAGAGGGTGATTGTGGAAGGCAGACAGGCGGAGGAAAATACATATGATTAATGAAAGAAAGCGGGAGAACCTGTGACGTTTTCGCTGTGCAATTGTCCAATTTCCAACGCACTCTGTGTTCTCACTTCTCAAGAACTTTAGCTTTTTCAATATTTTAAGAGGACGTGTCACTGATGGTAGAAGTCCGCATTTTATGACGCAACGATTTTTTCGTTCATTTTTCATTCCTTCATTTTTATCATTATCCAAAGCCTTTTATTTTGCAAATTGAGATTTCAAATATGTAATAAAAATATGGTATGTCATTTAAGTGATAGTCAGAGCCAAAATCGGGCAAGAAAAATTAAACAAGTAAAAAGAATTAGATTTCGTTGTATTTCAACGATGCAAATTTCATCATCGTATGTCAGTTACTTACCAGTAATTACTAGTGCAGGAGAAAAAGCAGGTTGAATTGCTGCATTAAGGTATTACTGGGTGGGCGTCGGGCAAAAAGTTAGTCCAAAATGGCCGAATCGTGCATTTACAAGTTTAGATCATGTCGTACCCGAGGAGAAAATACAACTCATCATCGTCTAGCACTGAGCTAGTGAAATTATATTTCAAATTGCCACTAGCTTGCCTTTTAGCTAATAACTGTACAGCCTTGTAACGCTTTTGTTGTCTAGTGATTGGATACAGAAAACTAGGCGTTGACTATATAATAGTAATTTATGCTACAAGTGCGGAAAACAACGAATTCCATCGCGCGTGAAGTTGCCGCATGAGCCGAAGGCTTATGGTGCATTTCACACGAGTACGAGTGAGAAATGCACCATAAGTCGAGGCGAATTCGGCAACTTACGCGCGATGTAATTCGTTTTTTTTCGCACATGTCCCATACATTATTTTTTGCAATGACTGTCTCGAAAGTGGGATTTGAGATTCAACAAAACCAATAACAATTATATTCAAATATATCACATCAGTTCAGATCATTTCCTTGTCAGAAAATACGATTGTGATAAGTTGACGTTTCATATGACATGAATTTCGCTACATTCAAGTTTGTTCAATCGGTCCAAAATCGTAGAACAAAAAACTATCAACTGTGAAAAAAAACCGTTTTTTCGCGAATCAATGTGGTAAAGTGAGCTATAAATAAATTTTTTTCCGCACTAGTGCGGGAAAGTCTCACATTCCCGCACTAGTGCGGGAAAGTAAGCATCGTTGAGAAATAAGCCACTTTCCGCACGCTAAACACCAATCGAAAATCGCACTTTCGGGGCAGGCATTGCGAAAAAAATAATATCTCGCAGCTGTATGACATTTCTTCTTCAGATAATGTCGACATTTTGGTTTTTCACATTATTTATATCGCGACGTAATTTTACGATATGCTTCCTCAACTGCCAATCTTGGTTACGATATTGGCGCTGATAATATATTAATTGATTAATTTGAAATGATATCAGAAAAAAACGCTTACGTGTTAAGTGGTTTCGGTCCCGGTAACTCTGGGTGATAAATCCACGACGTGGTCCACTGAGCCAGTTCTACTTAGTTAATTAATTAATTTCCTATTGAGAGCTACATTCGCATAGAATAAAATAACCTCAAATTGTATTTATCCAAATATTTAATCCGCCTAGTGACGAATTAATGAGCACAATGTTCCTGTAACGAATGCTATTCATTATATAAACTCCTAACAACCATATAAACATTATATAAACTAATCACGATCGACTGGGAAGAGGTTAATCGAAGATCACAATAGCCGCAGTTGGCTAGTGTTGGCTAGATCATCGCGAGGTACCCGCTTGAGGATTTTTTTTTTCGTCATTCGCAACGCCATCTGTAACTCAAATTGCTTAGCCAGCTATGAGCCAATCGCTCGATGGAACTTCACGCAGTGACATAACCTCACGTTGTCAAATGTGACGATCATTGGCTAGCCACGTACGACTTAGTCATTACGTGGTATTTTTATCGTAAGGCAGCGAAATCGGTAATCAACTTTGGCTAGGCAGGGCCTAGCCAAGGGTTCATTCGCAACGCCATATGAAACTCAAGTTGGCTAGCCAGCCATGAGTCATTCGCTAGATAGTACGTGTAGATAGATAGTACGTGTACGTGCGTACGCTAGATAGTACGTGTAGTCACATAAACTCACTTTGTTATTCGTAACTATGGTTGGCTAGTCCAGTACGGCCTAGTTACTAGGTCGCATTTTAAATGTAACGTAGCGACATCTATAGTGAAAATCGATTGACAGTGAATAGACAAGGGATGGATAACTACACATAGCGAGGCATAACTACCCATACGTCAGTTCGTATGAGCTCAATTGGGCGAACCAGTTACTTGCTCGTAACCCAGGCAGGCTAGCACAATTTCTACTCGGGTACATGTTTAGCCTTACAAAATTCTACACATTTCTAATAATAATTGAAGTCAAATTCGACGATATTGGTGCATGCTTGACTGAGGTTCAGTCTGTGACTGTACATCTGTTTCAACTGTCCATAAAAAAAATTGATCATTGTTTAAATTTAATTAATACGTTCAGATCATCTTATCAATAATTACCCAAAAACTCAATATATATAAAGTTTTCAGAATTTACGGCGATTTAGTTCCATTGGTTTTGCAACCATTTACGTCTGCAGACGCTGTTTTCTTATAAGTGTTCATGTATTATTATTCTATCGAAAACTATAATTCCTAAAATTTTTGACAATTTTGGCGATTTTTTAATATCTGTTCAGTAATATCTTAATGCTTGTGTGCTAATGAAATGCTGTTGCGATTTGTTGCCCATGAAATACTAGACCAAGAATACTATTTGTCGCTAGTAAACAGCAGCAGCATTTTAGTAACTTACCAGTTGGCACCAGCGTTAGACCAATGGCATGTTGAATCGTCAAATCGATGCTGGTACGTTCCTGAAATGCTGCCACTGTTGCTGGTTCATATTTTGCCTAGACTTAACCTATCGCGATTTAGAACTCTAAATTGTATAATTTCCAAGACCGGTTGCTTTCGGCCAGGGACCTTTTTCGAGGAAAACCGCGAAAAATCAATTAATCTTCTTTCTAGGGATGTTTTTTTTTGGAAAGGATTGTTTTCTGTCTATAATTTCTGGGGGACATTGCGTCGCGGTATACTTGGCACCGAATTACGGGTACCTACGCATATAGTTCGTCTATACAATAATGTTATATTGCGGTAATTCCCACAACCCCTCGTAGTCTTTGCTAAAGACACTCGGCGTATGTAGAGATGCTAATTATTGCGAGCCGGCTTAAGAAAAAGGTCTGTCAAAGTGAAACGCGAGTAAGCGAAAGAGTTCCGAAGCCTACGAGTACGCGTGATACAATTGCACTGTGTATCTACAATTGTAGTGTATACCTGTACTCTGCACCTACACTCTAATTAGATGCCGTGCTTAATTGAATGCAGCCGGACATTGTCGGGCGGGGAGGGAGGAGAGGAAAGGCAGAGAGAGAGAGAAAGAGAGAAAGAGAGAGAAAGAGAGAGAGAGAGAGAGAGAGAGCGAGAGAGAGAGAGAGCGAGAGAGAGAGCGAGAGCGAGAGAGAGAGAGAGAGAGGGAGAGAGGGGGAGAGGGAGAGGGAGAGGGAGAGGGAGAGAGAGAGGGAGAGGGAGAGGGAGAGGGAGAGGGAGAGGGAGAGGGAGAGAGAGAGAGGCAGACACAAAATCTAATATATAAAAATAAATGTTTGTGTATTCGTCTTCTATGCGTTCGCGCATCATTCATCTGGTTGAGTTAAAACTTTGTACAATTGTTGGGGGCACTTGCGTGAAAGTTTCTGACATAGTCCCATCAACGTACAATAGGGGGCGCGCGAGTTGTATCGGATTTGTGTAATAAAAGCAAACAAATGAGTAATAAAAATAAAGAAACGAAAATAGGAGAAAAAAAGCGCTGAGTTACCTTGGTCGATGGCCTTGGGTCTTACGCGATAGATATGTTCGACATAGAAAATTAATTGTACCGTTATTATTATTATTATTAAAAAAAATGTATTATTCGATTTTATTTTCCTCAGTATGCATTGTGACAAATTTACTTACCCCAGGTGGTTAGGCTCGATCTTCATCTAGATAGTCGTCTACATTTATTCATTTTTTTCTATTATCTTCTATACATACAAAATATTTCCGTGGCTGACTGACTAACATATAGACAACGCACAGCTTAAACCGCTTAAGATAGAAAAATGAAGTCTGGAAGATATGTTCCTTCGAAGGTGTAGAAGTGCACTAAGAATGGGGGTTTTTTTTTCGGAAATCAACTCCAAATGCTGCGTGAATGTTTGTAAGAAAAAGTCCATTTCCCTGCGATTATCTCAATGAAGTTCGGAAGATACGTTTCTTAAAGGTCATAGATATGCACTAAAAGAGAATTAGCTTCTCGCATGGTCATTTATATGCGGGCTGTTCGAGAGAATCGAATGTCTGAAACTTGAATATGATTACCGAATACCATAAATCATATCATTTTGTCTACAGAAATATATTGCAAGGCCATATAGTTCTGTAGACAACAATGACATTACATGAAGGTTGGCACTTTTATACTACTATGTCATTAATTACCAACTCTTCGCTCAGCCAGTCAGTCCAGCATCGTGCCTGAGAAATATAGCACTCTACCTGCTTTCTTTATTTGTTACTTTTTTCTTTCTTTGTTTATCTCCTTTCTAGATCAAACCGTGAAGTCCACACGGACGAAGTCGCGGGAAAAAACTAGTAATGAATAAAAAGTGATAGAATGCCGATAATCCAAAGAAGAAAGCAGCTTTAGAAATTGATGTTATAGGAATATTGACGATACCTTATGCTACTAAATGTTCCTGCCACGTATATTTTTGTTGCTTGAAGCGTTTTGCCTTCGTGAGCCGATATTTCCGAAGGTAGCGAAATGTTATCACAAGAATGAAATTCCTCGATCTAACAAACCGATGGCAGTGGGCGCACAGATATTCAGGAGAGTTGGTTTTTGATGCGTGACCGGTCAGTCGTGTACTGGCTTGTGGGCCGAATACTAAGCTGGGGGCAGCCCTGGCGAGTTTTCGATGGTAACACTACTGAAAAGCTTTCCACATCTTCCTTTCATGCAAACGCGATACTACAGTGCATTACAAATTGAGGCCATGTGGACAACACTGTGAGAGGTCCCTGAGGACCTCAGTATAGTGGAACTGTAGAGAAAAAGGCCATATGAAAAAGGCGCAAGGTCATTCAAGGAACAATGAAAAAGATACTCAGATTCAACATATTACAACAAAATAATGATTGCAACCAATATGTCGAAATAATAATGAATTCAATTGAGTTGCACGTGCATTCGTTAGAACAGCCCGAGGAGAGCCCTTTTTAAATCATATTCTACACGTTAATTGGTGGTGAAGAATCCTTTTAACACATCACATAAAGGCGAGTATTAAATGTCCTTAACGAGCCTAGTTTCCATTGTCCCAAATGACCTTTACGAGCCTAATCTCCATTCATATTTGCCGTAATGGCTGGTCCCAGAACTTGTCCCAAAAGACATTACCATCCCCTTTAGCGGTAAAAAAATCCATCAACCATAAAGCCCTCAAAAGCTGAAACGGTTTCTTCAATAATTCAGAGGCATGCCTCAACGTTGGTTAGTTGGTGTGTTACGCAACCTCCAAAGTCTTGTATCGTCTCGGAATATTACCCTATTAACTATTGGCGCGAAAATTTGCCAGAGTACGAAGTTGCAACGGGGTAGATCCGAGAGGCAAACAAAAGAGGAGAGGGGCTAGTATATTTACCTTTTATCGTGAGGCAAAATATCCTCGCAACATTTGGTAGTGTCGATAATTCCCTCGTTGATGTGACGCTGTATAGGGTTATAACCCTGGCTGCTTTTTGAGCACCGTGTATACACGTTCTGCCTTAAGTTGCACACACGCATATATTGACACACACATGTTGTATGCACAGTAACTATAACCCTGTGCCTTTGGAGGTTGCACAGTAGCGAAGCCTTAACTTTGAGGAACTAGATTACTTCGGTAACCTCGGAGAAACAATACACGTGTGGTCTACGCGTGTCGGTGTGTGTGTCAAAATATATGTGCCTGTATCCGGCCACGTCCTTAGCAGGGCTCGATCTAGGCCGCACACCTCATCATATTCTCGATATCCTGACTGTTGTCTACCAGGCTGTCTTTGTCATTTCTGTGGGAAATTCGACAGCAACGGAACCGCACCATTGAGTTCTTCAAACACAATACCTTGAAGAGCAATGGTCGGTAAAGTGTGACCGCAGTGCCATATAGAAGTTGCATATTTTGTCATATAATTTTCAGAGATTTTGAGGCTGAATAAAAATAACAGAGATTAGTAATGCAAAACGAAGGGGATAGTAAAATATTTTGGTATTTGTAGTTTTCTACCTGGTAGAAATCCATCTGGTTATCTCTGAAGGTATTCCTTTCGCGATGGTCCGTATTTTATGGCGCATAAGCTGGGTCCCTTTTAAATCATTAGTAGATTACAGTGGCGCCTAATAAAAATCAGTTATTATCAATCATTATACAAAACGATGAACTGAAATCGAAAATTTTGCATAAGTTTTGTAGATTTAGATATTTTTATATGTTCTCTGAGAAGTCGCAGTCACAAAAGTTGTTCTGCTATTGACATTTTTCGAAGTTTTAACATTAATATTTTCTTTAAAAATTCGGTGAACCCCTGTTTTCATTATCGTTACGGAATGTTCAGAATTGTTCGCATGCTTAGAGCTTTTTATATCAGACATCTAGAATTATTCAGTATACATATATATCTATACATATAAAAGAGTTTCGTGACTAACTGACATACGACAACGTACAGCCTAAACCGCTGAAGATAGAAACATGTAAATTGTACAATATGTTCCTTAGAATGTCTAGAGGTACACTAAGAAAGGATTTGTCGATGATCAACTCTTAAGGTGGTCAAATGGGGTGTAAAAGTTTGTATGGAAAATTGTCATCCTTGCGTGTATCAAACTCGGTATAAATATTTTTCAAAACAAATAATAAAACGCATGATTTAGGATTTTTTTAAACGATCCCTAATAAGGGGTGCAACTGATCATAAAGTTTCTATGCGCGAATTTCGGCGGGCGTAACTGCGAGCGAAAGCTAGCCATTCATATTTTCTTCAAACATTCGGTGACCACCTGTTTTTTATTGTCTTTACGGAATCTTAAAAAAATTGACATGCTTAGAACAGTTTATATCAGACATCTGAAGTTATTTAGTATTGTTTTGAGGAATACGATAAGGTTTTCGGTAAAAGGTGGAATTCAAGAGACGGAAAGGATAATTACTGAGAAACCAGATAGTTTTCTCTGATTTAACTTGATCGATTTTATTTCGAGAGATAATGAAAGATTAACTCGAAGGTTCCGAGAGCGCGATACAAAGGTGTTGATTTTCTCTGTTCTTTCTCGCTGATATTCGAAACACAACTAGTTTTATGAGATCGATATGGTCGAAAGTACCGAGCGCGTTATAAGACCCGAATATTTCGGGAATATTCGATGGCCTTGAGCTGGCCTGTTGACAACGAATTCGCAACGATGCTACACATTCGGAGGCAAGTCCGATTATACAAGTATTAGAGAATATTCCAACGAAAGCGATTTTAAGACACGAAAATATTTAACGTTGGAAATCGAGAATCTTCGCTGAAAATAAATAGGTGGTCTGCGAAATATTACGCTTTATCAGAACATTCCGCCCGCCTTGGCAATCTTTACAAGGTTGTCAACAGACAAATGATAGAGTTCAATTTGTTATTCCATTACGCATTCGGTTTCGTTTGTTGACACTGGCAAAATGCATCATTTGACGATGGGTCACTTGAGCGTTGAGTTTTGAGTTCGGACGGTAACAACACGCACAAGATTGCCGTTACCGGGATGTAGATCGACGACACGGCCGAGAGTCCACTTGGAGGGGGGATATCGCTCGTCTTTAACGAGAACGAGTATCCCGAGTTTGATATTTTCCTGTTTACGCTGCCACTTTGATGCTAGGGGCAGCTGTTGAATGTACTTAGTACTCCAACGTTTCCCAAACTGATCAAGCATTTGCCGAAGAAGCTGCCAGCGTGATAGTCGAGTACTTGGCAAATTGAGGAGAGAGGACTCCGGAAGCGCATTGAGCGCCGAACCTATTAAAAAATGACCCGGAGTGAGAGCTGATAGGTCCGAAGGGTCGTCCGAGATGGCTCACAGAAGCCGGGAATTTAGCACTGCTTCAATCTATGTGAGCAGTGTCAAATATTCCTCGTATATGAGTCCCGTGTCCCCGATAACGCGTTTGATGTGAAATTTAACCGATTTCACCGCGGTCTCCCATTTGCCGCCGAAATGCGGCGCAGATGTTGGGTTAAATTTCCATGTCGTTCCGTCGTTGGCGAGAATGCTTGCGAGATGAGCAAATTCTTTGGAGGATGCCCGGAAAAGATTTCTGAGTTCGGCGACCGCGCCGACAAGATTGGTCCCGCAGTCGCTCGTGAGTGTTTCGCAAATTCCTCGAAGACTCGTGAATCTCTTAAAAGCTACGAGAAACGCGTCAATCGAGTAACCAGTGACGAGTTCCGAATAAATTTCCGATGACGAAAAACATACGAAACTCACAATGTACCCCTTATACGGTTTCACTCTTCTGCCGCGAAATGTATGCAAAGTAAGCGGTTCCGCGAGATCGACACCAGTGTGGAGAAACATGCGAACGCGAGAAAATCGAAAGGGGGAAACGAGAAGGTTGGCCCATAAGTTGCTGACCGAGAGCAGTGCGATGCCGAACGCAAGTGACGTAGCGATGGATGAATGCGCGAATCGGAAAGTGTCCACCAACGATCCAATATCGGTGACGAAGCATTGAGAGTGTCAACTGCGTACCACCGTGAAGCGTCTGCCGATGAGATTGATCAATGATGAGATTCGTGAGTGCTGACTCTCGCGGGAGGATGAGCGGATGCTCCTCATCGAGCGTGTAAACTGAGTTCCGGATCCGCCCGCCAACTCGAATGAGATCAATGTTGTCGATGAAAGGCACGCAACGAATGAGGGAACTTGACGTGGAAATTAGCGAATTCGTGAGAAGATGCCGAATTTCCGAGTCGAAATAAGCTCGTGGAGTGACTTTCACCCAAAAGAAACGAGCTTGGTCAAGCTCAGTCGAGGTGAGCGGAATCTCTCAAGCTTTTACGTTTTCACTTCGGCGAAATTGTTTAGCTATGCGGAAGCACCAAGCTGTTACGCAGAGCAACTTAACGAAAGTCGAGTATCGATAGACGAGATCACAGACTTTCGTTTCCTTGTTTTGCGTTGCGAGATGTGCTTAAGTTTTTCGAATTTCGAATACGACGTCCGGTTCGATCAGTGGCATAATTGATCTCCAGGCGGTTGAAGGTTTCGAGAGCCACTCTGGGCCCGTTCACCAGAGACTATCGGTAGCGAGCTGTCGAGGAGATACTCATCTGGACGCAAGACCGGCGGGATTGTCTCTCTCCGGAACATGTCGCCACTGAAAATTTTCAAGTTCTTTGATAGCTGTCACTCGATTTTGCACGAACTCCGCCCATCGATACGCCCCCGTGGATATACGCGAGGGTCGCCAACGAATCGGTCCACAAGTACGTCGGAGCATCGGCAAAATGAAGTATTTCCCATTCGCGAGAGACTTGACGCGTGAGAAGCACAGCAGCGGAGAGTTTGAGACGTGGAATAGTTAATTTTTTGAGAGGCGACTTTCATTTTTGCCGACACGAGAAAGACACGCATATCCTCAAAGTCTGAGAATATGCGAAGATAAATCACTACACCGAGGGTGGCTTGAGATGCGTCCGAAAACCCGTGGATCTCTATGATGAGCTGTTTGCACTTTCTTTGTAACTATTCCATTGATTGGCAAGATTTTTTGGGATCATCACATTCAACGCCGGTTTTTCACAGTTCTTGCATAAATATTTTTCCGCCGATGACGACTGGCGCGATCCAGCCGAGAGGGTCGAAAAGTTGCACGATCTTTGAAAGTACTACTCTTTTCGTCACACGAGAATGCTTCGAGAAGCTCGACGATGAGAAGTGAAGCGAGTCCGATCGCGGTTGCCACAAAATCCCTAGAGTACGAAGAGGCGACTCTTATTCGATTGACACTGTTGATGATTTTTCTTTCCTTTTCAAGGAAATTTTCGGAGAGCATTCCTTCTTCATTTGTTGCCCATTTTTGCAGGGCAAACCTGCCCGCCTTGAGACACTCATTTACTTTTCGGATTTTTTCTTTTGCTTTCCTGATTTCATGTGCTCTCGAGAGCACATCGTCTACGTAAAGTCCCTTTTGAATAATTTCCGTAGCGAGCGGAAAACGATGAAGTTCGTCTGTTGAGAGTTGTCGGAGAGTACGAAGGGCGAGATACGGCGCGCTCGTAAGTCCATACGTTACCGTGCAAAGATGAAACGAAGAGAACGGTTGGCTGGTATCGTCCCTCCACAGAATTCCGTAACCATAGAGACGTCAACGTGTGATTACGTCCGCAAGATCTTTTTGAAGCTTTGGCCCGACGTATTGTAAATCGTTGACTGAGATCCTGCGATTCGTTTGATACGATCCGTTGAAGACAACGTGAACGTTCGTTGTCGTGCTGCTCTCGCGTAGGACGGCATGATGAGGCAGGTAAAAAAGGCGACGCGGTTGAGATTGAGATGATGAGACGAGTTGCATGTGTCCGAGCTCTTCGTACTCGGCAAGAAATTTCGTGTACGCATCCTATAACTTCGGGTTCTCGTTGAATCTCTTTTCTTACCCCGAGAGCGCAAACTGGGCGGGGTTTCGAGACTCCCCAAGCTCTTCCGGAAGTATTTTAAGAGGCAATCGGACGACGTATCGGCTTTCTGGATTGCGAGCATGGGTTTCTGCGAAATGTCGTTCGCATTGTGCATCTTCTTTCGAACGTATTACTTCGCCAGAGGAATGTGTTTCCTCTTGCAACCAAAAGCGCTGGAGAAGATGTGAGAGTTCGTGATCGACGGAACATTGGAATCTGTTCGCGTATTCTTGATAAGTTTCCGATTGAGATGCGACTGATCCTGATAGTATCCATCCGAGGGCAGTCTGTTGAATGATGGGAGTGCCAGGATCGCCCTTTTTGAGCCCTTCTTGAAGAATCGCGCCGTAGACTTCCGCACCGAGAACGAGGTCGATCGTCATCGATGTCGCGAATTCTGGACCCGCGAGAGAGAGAGACCTTTAAGATGCGGCCAGGACGACGCAAACACTCCTGCCGGCGGGACGTACGACGTAAGGTTTGGGAGAATAATGAGAGAGTTCACTGAGAGAGAAAAGTTCGAGCTTGTTCGCGACCCGATATTCAGATTTACTCGGCCGCGGCAGGTCGTAGAGCACTGCCCACCGTACCGTTTATTGGAAGACATACGCGGTGCCGAAGATAATTCGCCCGTTGAGCGCGAGCTTTGGGAATAAACGACACTTCCGAGCCTTAATCCAGAAGAGCGCCAACTTCGTATTGCAGTATGACGAGGCAAACTTGATGAGCGCGGTCGCGAGGAGCACACGTGTACATTTTACCGGATGTAAGGGGGCGACATTACTCGAGACCGATTTTTCGGAATGAGGTTCACTGCTGCGCAAGCACGCGTTTACCTTCGAATTTGCGAAAAACGTCGAGGCTTGGGGCTCGTCGACCGTCGTTGCTATTGGCGCACTTGCACCAACGTCACCGGCTCTATGTATTGTGGTGTGATGAGGACCTGCGCAAGTGTGGCAGCGTTTTGTCGATTTGCAATTTTTGAATTGATGTGGCCCCAGGCAATTGAAACAAAGATTCTTCTCTATGAGAATTGCGCGGCACTTTTCCCTCATTTTCGCCCAATATTCCGGGCACGCAGAAATATACCCGAGCAGAAATTTGTTCAGGGTGAAATCCGGACCGGATCAGGCTGCCACAATAGCAAATCCGGGCCGGATCAGGCAAATTTAGTCCGGCCCTAATCAGGTATGTAAATTCGGGTCCGGATCAGGCACCTTATCAGGCTCTGATCAGGCGCTTTATCAGGCTTTTGCAAATTCGGGTCCGGATCAGGCACCTTATCAGGCTCTGATCAGGCGCTTTATCAGGCTTGGATCAGGCACCTTACCAGGCTCGGATTAGGTACTATATCTGGCTCGGATCAAGCAACTTATCTGGCCCGGATCAGGTGCCTCATCCTGCCTGAAACATGCGTGTCATCTGGCTCAATCATTTGATTAATTTTTTGTTTAAAAATAGATCAACATTAATTAAATTATTATCGCAGTTACACGTTATCAAATTTACTAACGTTATTAAAAATATGAAACATATGAAAACATTTTTTTAAAGTTTAAGTTTTTATTTTACTTGACTTGATTGTTTAGTTTTTGTTCCGGTTTTGGCGATGACCGTCCCAATCTTTCCGGCGCAAATCATGCGTGCCTGATCAGGGCGCCTTATTGATACCTGATAAGGCTTCTATCCGGCGCAAATCAGGCGTGCCTGATCAGGGCGCCTTATTGATCCCTGCTCAGGCCCCTGTCTGGCGCTAATCGGGCGTGCCTGATCAGGGCGCCTTATTGATCCCTGCTCAGGCCCCTGTCCGGCGCAAGTCATGCGTGCCTGATCAGGGCGCCTTATTGATACCTGATAAGGCTTCTATCCGGCGCAAATCAGGCGTGCCTGATCAGGGCGCCTTATTGATCCCTGCTCAGGCCCCTGTCTGGCACAAATCAGGCGTGCCTGATCAAGGCGCCTTATTGATCCCTGCTCAGGCCCCTGTCCGGCGCAAATCATGCGTGCCTGATCAGGGCGCCTTATTGATACCTGATAAGGCTTCTATCCGGCGCAAATCAGGCGTGCCTGATCAGGGCGCCTTATTGATCCCTGCTCAGGCCCCTGTCCGGCGCAAATCAGGCGTGCCTGATCAGGGCGCCTTATTGATCCCTGCTCAGGCCCCTGTCGGGCTCAAATCAGGCGTACCTGATCAGGGCGCCTTATTGATCCCCGATCCGGCTCTGATGGATCCTCAGGCAGCCTGATTAGATTTCTGCTCGGGTAGTGCGCTGAGTGCACAAACCAAGGTGAATTAAGTTTTTTCGCTACATGAATTTTCGCGAGCGAATTCGACTTTCGTTTGATGCACTTTTGCCGATCGCGATAACGATCCTTTCGCGCTTGCGATTTGTTAAAAAATTTTAGGGCCGCCGCGTTGCTCAACAGCTTCGAGAAAGCGAACTCGACTTATAAAGAATTGTCTGAGTTGATAGAACGTCGGAGGTTCGGTTTCTGCCCCGATGTTTAACCCCCAATCTTTGAACGATTCTGAATCGAGTTTACAGTCGTGTATATTAACGAGTAAATGATCTGACGATTGGTCGGGAGTTCAGAGAGACGCGAGAGCTGGTATCGCGTCTTCCGTTTCGTTTAATACATTTTTCAGATCGGCGGCTGACTCGGTCACCCCCACGACGAGGCGAGAACAACGATGTGAGATGCATGTCGATTAGAATGCGCTTATTTTTATAACAATTCAAAAGAGTGTCCCAAGCGGGCGCGAAGTTGTCACCCGTTACCGAAATATTACGAAGCAAAAGCGACACATCACCGACGAGACTCATTTTTAAATATTCAAGCTTTTCAACATTTGATAACTCACGGTTATTCCCGACCATTGATGTGATCCATAGATCGCAGTATTCAGACTACTCACTTGATAATCCCGAGAACTTGGGCACGTTGATTCTCGGAAGTTGGCGAGACGTTAGGGCGTACCGTGGAGAATCGAGCTGTGAACCGGGAGCTGCTGATTTTGGGGTTCAGCTTGCGATGAGCTCGATCATGCTGGCTTTATTGTCGCTTTATGCTTCATTACGTCGCATATATTAGGTGTATGACTTAATTTTTACAGATTTTTTCTTCGAGCTTAAAATTATATTTAAAATAGAAATATTGTCGCGGTCTTTTGTGGTTTTGAAAGGATCGGACGCAAGGTTTCAGAACACCGAACGACAAGTCTACGTGAGTTACGTAACCTCTCAGAATAGCAGAGTTTACGATGGCAACTGATAAACAGCACATTCGGCACTGCATTTTATACGAATTCCAAGGAAAAAATGCTTCTAAAAGACGGGAATCAATTTGTAGTGTTCTTGGTGCCGGCGTTGTGTCTTATGAAACGTGTAATTATTAGTACAAACGTTTTAGAAGTGGTGATTTCGATCTTAGTGATCAGCCGCGCCCTGGACAGCTTCGAAAGTTTGAAGATCCGGAATTGCAAGCTCTACTGGATGAAGACTCAACGCAAACGCAACAAGAGCTTGCAGCTCAGTTAGGAGTCACCCAAACAGCTATTTCCAAGCGTTTGCACCAAATAGGAAAAATTCAAAAACTTGGAAGGTGGGTTCCACACGTGTTGACCGAACACAACCTAGGTCAACGTATGAACACGTGCCTTTCACTGCTTGTCCAGCAACAAAAAAAGGACTTCTTGTGGAAAATTGTGATGGGTGATGAAAAGTATATTTTTTACGACAATCCCAAACGTAAAAAGTCATGGGTAGATCCCGAGCAACCCAGTACATCGACGCCGAAACAGAACATCCACTTAAAGAAGGTTCTCTTGTGTATCTGGTGGCACATGATGGGTGTGCTTTATTACGGAAACCGGCCAGACGGTGACTGCGGAACGCTACAGCCGACAATTGAACAAACTGAGCGAAGAACTTGATCAGAAAAGGCTATTTACTGGGCAAGGAAGCAGGCGAGTCATACTGCTGCATGACACCGCTTGACCTCACGTTGCTCGCGCGACTCAGAAGACCCTCTTGAACTTGGGATGGGAAGTTCTCCCGCATGCGGCATATTCACCAGACTTGGCCCCATCCGACTACCATTTGTTCCGGTCAATGCAGCACGCCTTAGTGGATAAACAGTTCAAAACGCTGGACGATGTGCGTAAATTCGTTTATGATTTTATCGCCTCGAAGACTGCAAGTTTCTTTCGCGACGGCATTCATATGTTACCCGAGAGATAGCGCAAGCTCATAGAAAACGATGGACAATATTTCCAAGATTAAGTTCGTTGTTCTCTATTTTTTTATATTAAATAAATTTGCTGAAAAATCTGTAAAAATTAAGTCATACACCTAATATATTTCGTCGACAAAGTAGTCTAGTCTTCCCTTCTCTTTGCTTTTGAGTATAGATAAACGATCGTGATATCCTTGGAATTTTCTCCAATTCTCCTCGAGACACTCTAAGCGCGTTTGTCCGTGAACTGGAGTACGTTTTTGGGTTTTCAATTTTTCAAGATTTGAGAGAGCGCGGCTTATTAGACCAACTAGACCAACCAGCTCCATTTGTTTCGCGAGCATTTGTTCGAGTTTGTCCGACATTTCACTTATCGCTTCGATTTAGGTGCGCACATACTGAGTCTTTAAAAAAATACGATAGGTTCATAAGAACAGACCGTGGAATTCTTTTCAAGAACGACCGCGATTTAATTTTCCGATTAGAGTACTTTCGTATAATCGCAACATTGCAAACAAGATATCGATACCGAAAATTGATTGAGACCCAACATTGAGAACCTATCTGATCACATAATTTCTTCCACCGAAAGAGTTCACACTTTTTTACCGTATCCGCCTCGAAGGACCAAAATGTTTTGAAGAATGCGATAAGGCTTTCAGTAAAAGGTGGTATTCGAGAGATGGAAAGAATAATTACTGAGAAACCAGATAGTTTTCTCTGATTTAACTTGATCGATTTTATTCCGAGAGATAATAAAAAATTAACCCGAATGTTCCGAGAGCGTGATACAACGGTGTTGATTTTCTACGTCCTCTCTCGCTGATACTCCGAACACAACTGATTTTATGAGAGCGATACGGTCGAAAGTACGAAGAGCGTTATAAGACCCGAATGTTTCGGGAATATTCGATGGCCTTGAGCTGGCCTGTTTACAACGAATTCGCGACGATGCCACACAATCGGACATACAGTGACCGGTAAAAATTTGGGACCACTAGTCGAAATTTCTTACCGCACTAAAAGCTAGATAACGGACTCAAAAATAAAGATAATTGAATTTCCCAAGTGGCGTTTCAAAGAGGACAAGTTTATCTTTTTTTTTGCTTTTTTTAGAAAATTCTGTAAAATTGTTTTCGACCCGGTACGCACTTTCGAACGTGGCCATTTTTCGGCTATTTTTTGGCCGTCGAAAATTAACTCCAAAGTTTGTGGAAAAAATTTTTCCTCGATTTTTTCCATAGTAAACTTAAAAAGGATATCAAAACCTAAATTTTTGTTTTTTAGAAAGTCTCGTACGATTTTTTTTCGCTCCATTATTTCATTTTTAGCTAAAAACGACATGTTTTAGAAAAAAAGGTGTCATCGAAGAACTATAGGGTTTCAGAGGAAATGTCAAGAGGGTAAAAAGTTGCATAGGTTTACACTGGAGTGGCGAGAATTTTTTCCGAATTTTTTTGGAGATTTCTTTATACCATTTTTGGTTGGAATGTTGATGAGTGGAGAGGCTCCACTTGGGAATGATGGGGTCTAGGACAATATATTAAGAAAGGAAATTTGTTCACCTTTTTATTTTTAATTAATTACAATTTTTTTTAGAATAAAAAAAAATCATTTTAGTTTTCAAAAATAAAAAAAATCTCGAAAAATTGTAGATAATTAAAAATGAAAATGTAAACAAATTTCCTTTCTTAATATATTGTCCTAGACTCCATAATTTACAAGTGGAGCCTCTCCACTCATCAAAGTTCCAGCCAAAAATGGTAAAAAAATGTCCAAAATAAAACAAAAGGTTCTGGCCACTCCAGTGTGAATCCATGCAACTTTTTACCTTCTTGACATTTCCTCTGAAACCCTATAGTTCTTCGATGACGCTTTTTTTTCTAAAACATGTATTTTTTAGCTAAAAATGCAATACTGAGGCGAAAAAAAATCGTACGATACTTTCTAAAAAAACAAAAATGTAGGTTTTGATATCCTTTCAAAGTTTACCATATAAAAAAAGGACGAAAAAATTTTCCACAAATCTTGCAGTTAATTTTCGACGGCCAAAAAATAGCCGAAAAATGGCCACGTTCAAAAGTGCGTACCGGGGCGAAAAAAAATCGCAGAGAATTTTAGAAAAAAGCAAAATAAAGGTAAACTTGTCCTCTTTGAAACGCCACTTGAAAAATTCAATTATCTTTATTCTTGAGTCCGCTATCTAACTTTTAGTGCGGTAAGAAATTTCGACTAGTGGTCCCAAATTTTTGCCGGTCACTGTAAGTCCGATTATACTAGTATTAGAGGATATTCCGACGAAAGCGATTTTAAGGAACGGAAATATTTAACGGTAGAAATCGAGAATCTTCACTGAAAATAAATAGATGATCTGCGAAATATTACGCTTTGTCAGAACAAGTATATAAATTATCAGCTAGAAATGTAGCCAGCATGTCATCTTCATAAAGTCCTGCATACATTAAACGATTTTTAAAGTCGTAATTGTTTTTTAAAAGTTCGATAACTTGACTTGAAATTTTACCAGTATACTGAGATGTGTTTTCATTCAATTGTAGACAAAAATCAGTTAATTGTTAAATATTCGGGTTCGTGAAAGAAATACCTTAAGACAGTTTTCGCGCGAATTCCTCTTTCGACAGAATTTCTAACATTTTCTAGTGCGTGAAAAGAACTATAATATCTATTTGTAAAACTTTAAGGAGTTTTCTCCTTCAAGGTATTCAAAGTGAGGAACTTTTCACATTTCCCCTGTAGCAACTGTCTCAAATGGTGACGCTGGCCCCGTTCTTTTGATTATTTATAAACTCAAAATATTTTTATTATAAAAAATATCACATAGAGGAGGACTATTATCCAGATGAGGTAAAAATAAATACAAAATTGTTGATCATTCAGATTCCGCGATCCAATACTGAAAGAGATTAAATTGTAACCAAGGTTAGTGGTGTCAAGTTATACGATCGGCATGGCATAGAGGAGAATACTTTAAGGTATATGAGTTCTCCTGCATAGATAATTTTTTCATGTGCAGCAGCAATTTGAGCACAAGACCTGTGCATAACCGTGAAGTTAAAAAAAATAAGTCGATTTTCAATATTTTTTTTCGTCTTAGGTATTGGGATGATAAGGTCGATTTTTCGCAAATCATTAGTACATAGTCTTGACATGTTACTGTTTGTCTTATTGCAAAATATATATAAACAACGGATTCATTGTTATTTAATCCAAAGCTGTAGCCTCCGCTCGGCTCGGTGGCGTACATGATGCCGGTAACTAGATTCATCTAAAGTCAAAAATGGTAAAATATACTTTTAGTACAATAGTGAAGCTATAAAACCACCGGATACTTTTTCAAAATTTAAACAATTGCATAAATTGCACTGTTTTGAAAAAAGGTCGATTTCGACCAAAAATAACGACTTTAAAAGTTTGTTATTAACAAACGGAGGAACATATGGTAAAATCATCCAGGCATTCGATTGAATATGTTATAAAATATGTCCAGTCTAGATTTTGAGGTATGACGTACGCCAAATTGCAAAGTATACTTTCGAGATAAATGCAAGAGAAGAAAACGGACTGAATCCATTTTTTCCGTATACAATTTTCTTATAAATGTTTGCGTGTGCTCAATATCTTCGGTGGTTCTTTGTAGTTTAAGTACGAAAAATACGAATAGGACATTTATTTTGGTATAGAATGGTTTTTTTTTCGTTATAAACAATTTAATTGTTATAATGACGATTGTGGCGAAAAAGTGCATTTTGTACAAAAAAAGTTTGAAATAAAAGATGTTTCTTTTTGAATTGACAATAAAAAAGGTCTCTCATTTTTTTTCTAGCTCCATTATTGGTAATGGACCCAGATAGACAGTCATGATTATCACAGCGTGCATACAATTGGTGAAGCAAATTTTACAGCATATTGGCTACATGTTGTGATGCAAAGCCATGAACTCATTTAGTATCATGCATTTACAAAACATTTTGATCTTAATATGTCGTTTACAAATGCATCGTGCGTTTAGAGCACGTCGAACTCATATCGCTGTGCTCAAGTGTCCGCAATTAATATCCGCAAATTTTACGTCATATTGAAGTCATGTGTAGACATTTTGGTGTGTACTCACTATGGTAACATCAATTGCTCTCATGAATTGTACTCTACATGAACGCAATTTCGTTTACGTTGGTGAATACATTTCATGAGCTCATTCAGTACCTTGGATTTGAGATACATCGTGACTTAAATTTGTCGTTTCGAAATGCATCATCCATTGTCTACAAGATGAACTCATAAGAGGACAAATTTAAATTCTGCAATGAATATTTGCAGATAGACGTCATATGGTAGTGATCCAATGATTTTTGTTGGTGTATTCACTGGGTTAGCACTGGTAGTAGACATGCCATGCAAGCAATATGATGGCGATATGCATATTTCTCAGTGATACACCCCATGAGCGCAATATTCCGGTAAAATGCATGTTTCTCAGTGATACATTCTATGACGGCGATATGCATGTTTTCAGTGATACATTCGATCAGCACAATATGACGGCAATATGCATATTTCTCCGTGACACATCCCATGAGCGCAATATGACGGCGTTATGCGTGTTTCTCAGTGATACATTGTATGGCGGCGATATGCATGTTTCTCAGTGATACATTCGATGAGCGCAATATGACGGCGATATGCATGTTTCTCAGTGATACATTCGATGAGCGCAATATGACGGCGATATGCATGTTTTTCAGTAATACTACCTATGTGCGCTATACAACGGCGGTAGTAAGTACGATATAGTGAAATAAAATTTCAATAACAATTAATTTCTAAGAATTTGGTGTTTTTTTTTATTCAAATGGATGTATTGTACCTTCTTGAAAAAAAGAACATTTTTTCATCATTCCTTTTAATGCATCTGGATGGCTTTCTTACATCACTAAAATATTTAGCAAGGACAACAAGGTATTCATTTTATATGATACATGTAATAATAAATGAAGTTATTCGTTTATTTTTATCATCATCAAAAGCCTTGAAGTCGTAAAACTATAGAAAGAATACGTAAAAACGTGTGTTATTTTTACTGCCTAAATGGGCAAAAAAAATTCAGTAGTCAAAAAGAATTAATTTTCGTTGCATTGCAACAATGCAAACTTCAACGTTTTCCCACTTATTGACATTTTTTTAAATGATAAAAGTAAGGAGTGAAAAATAGAAAATTTACACAAGTGATAGGATGGTTAGGTAGGTAGCGCGCTTAGCTCTAGAATTAGAAGACGTAGGTTCGAAACCGAGGCTAGACAAAAACTTTAGTGAGGCAGAGAACACGTTTTAATCCAATTATCCTATATGCAGCAATATAAGTAAAGCATATGGAAACGAAAAATACTACCAGAATTTTTTTTTATTCATAATTTGTAGACTTATTAATTTTTTCATTTCGGGCACAGATCCGACCGCCTGTACAGTATCGTAGTACGGGTTACGCCCTCTAGCGTCCATATAAGCACAACAATTGTATCATGTCATGACGCCAATATGAGCTTCATATGAGCACTACAATTTTGTCACGCCGTGACACCCATATGAGCTCCAAATGAGCACAACGTAGTTGCGTCACGCCGTGACGCCCATATGAGCTCCATATGAGCACTAAAATTTCTTCACGTCGTGACGCTCATATGAGCTCCATATGAATACAACATTTACGTCATCCTGTGACACCAATATGAACCCCATATGCACTCCCTTATTGTTGAATATTCGTGATCCGATTTTGATAGTGCTGATGAATTCATTGTATGCATACTCGCGTGAGAGCAACTTTGCTTTAATTGGATGTATCATCATGAATCGTCATGTGATGCAAATATGACCTGAAGGTGAGCACTCATAAGCGACACATAGCTGTGTTAATTTCTATGCATCATAGATAATGCCCATATGATGCCAATATGAGCTAAATGTGTCTATCTGGGAGGTGATGCGATTGATTTTCATCGCTTATATCTCCATTGCTAATGGAGCTAGTAAAAAAATTAAGCATCTCTTATTTGAAATTTCTATCTATGAAATGCACTGTTTCGTCCCAATTGTTATTTGTAAATTTAAATTGCAACTGCCTTGGTGAATGTACTATTTGCGTGAGATAAAATCACAATTATTTTTCGTATCTTCGATCTGCGATTCCTGCACCGTATAACAATCCTTCCGCAGTAGCAGCTGTAGATCAGCTACTTTTTTGGCTGTGCGACGAAGTTGTCGCGCTTCTCTTGATATTTTCTCGGCACACTTCTTGGCTAGCTGTATGCAATGTGCATAGATTTCTTGGCACTTCATATGTGCATTCTGCCCAATCGTCAGTCCCATTTGCATGATCAGTACTACGCTTTTGAAACCAAAGTCATCTCAATGCACATATAGAAACCATACGTAGATTACAACGCAGCGCGGAGCGTTGGAGCCGTAACGGAAAAAGACGTTCTGACCTCTTCCACTAAAATCGTCATAACTCGGTCAATTTGTGGAATGTTTACAAAATCTTTGAACCAAATCAAAGATAAGACTGTACGCAATAAGAAAATGAAAGAAACCAAGAATCGATTTTTTTGAAATTCCAAGGTTATGCATACCCCTTAAGGTAGTAGTCTCGCCACAGCCACGTTGAAAAGTTTATTCTCCGCTCAATCGATGAAAGCGTCGAAATATTGCGAAATATCTTTATAATGTAGGTTGTATCTTATCGGGATGTAAAAACTTATAAAGTAATGATGAAAACGCCTAGTATAATGTTTACCAAACCCCCACTTTTGTATCGGACTATGCTTTCCGGCTACTAATACGCAGATACTCTGCGTATACGGATATGCACACACTACTGCAATCTAGTTTTAGTGTGCACCAGCCGCTTCGTGGCACTAGCGTCGCTAGACATTGCTTAATTTAAATCGCTACATCTTTTAAACTAAATAGTCAAAATTCCTGATTTTTTTGACCCACTTCATCATATGTTCCTCTATAATTGAGATTTTTTTCATGTGTTGAAAAGTTTCGAAGTTATTGCGTGAAATGTAAAATTTTCCACTTCACCTCATAAGAATACGTGTAAAACCGTGCAATCTTTGATTACCAATATCTTGAACAGTCCAGTCAATTTAGATCAATTCTCGGCTAAAAAAAAACATTAAACGATCTGGGTAAAGATCTGAATTTTGGTATACATCTTTATTACCGCTTCTCGGTGAAAATACTAAAAGTCCCCGTCAAAGTCTGTTGCGCTCGAGCCGCCATCTTGGAAAAAAGGTGCATTTTTTCAGTTTTTTGCCTATATCTCGGCAACTATAGATGATACAAAAAAATAGTTCAGATAAAAACTATAGTTTATTAGATTTCCTTCAAGAAAGCTAAAATATATTTTTTTTGTATCTCCAATACTTTAGCTGTAATCCGACGTTGCATACAGAAGAAGGTCTTTTTGCAACTTCATAACCTGTAAAAATCATGAATAAATGACAAATTATTAAATTCATTGGAAATTGTGATAGTATTGCTCAGATATGTGAAAATTCGTCTACTCTTACCAATTGAGGTAGTTCTGTAGGTACACGTATGAGCTAAAAGTTTCGGACGCAGCGTATAGTAAAATTCAATGCCTATATGTTGCTGTTGACTGTAAATTTTTGACAGAACTTGTACACTCTGTATGTCCTACACAGCACACCGCATGCATGGATAGAGAGCGGCGCTGTAATCGTGCGTGACAAAAGACTGAAAGCTGTGACAGCCATGTATCGAGCTGGTTGTGCCCGAGTTCCGTGTGGAATAAAATTAAAACTTTAAAAGTCGATATCTCCCAAACTAAACGGTCAAAAATCGCTATTTATTTTTAATTAATCCCACAATAGTATTGCATACACGAGTGTTTTTATTTTAAAATCCTAAGATCCGTTTAGAACCCATAATGAAAAATGTGAGCAATGTCCTATCGGTTTATGTGTAAGGTATAGGGATCGCATACAAAAAGACCCATATTCAATTGCAATTATCTCAGAAACTAAACGGCGAATCGAATTGAAAATTTGGGCATTAGTCTATGAAGGTCATGTCTACACCATACTTGAATTTCAGGTAATTCCTAAGATTTGAACAAAACTACAGACCTATCTTAAAGCCGTTGAATGCCATTCGTACTAGGAATAGCATTTTCTGAAGTATAATGGACCGAAGGAGGTGGCTCATCGAGATTGATATCGTCGTAGTCGTACTCAAGTTGGATGTGCATTTTAGCCCGGCCTTCCGACATCCACACGATGAAGTACATCCCTTCTTACAATTGCATGAGAGTAATGAGAGCATGGAATCCGGAGCAGGAGCCTTCAGTGTTCGAACAGGGTCAAGGAAATCGTGGACTATCTTCTAACCCCAAAGTTTGGGAGATTTTTCATATCCACGGCAATTCTGGACTTGCTGATAAACACGAAACGAGTGTTGCTGAGCGGCTACAGCCGTAGGGGGTAATGACGCTAGATTTGGTTTACACTTGTACGCGAATTTTCTGAAGGTGTGATAACGATGTCGGTTTAAATATCCCTCACTAGCAGGCGCATTATATACAGCTAAGAATAAACGTTCTCCAGCGTGAGCGAAATCATTAACGTCGTTGAAAATTCTTACGATATCTGGCAAATCATTTCGTTGCTCCAACAATTTTAAAGATTTTCGTTTGCCATTTTGGAAAAGATATAATGTGGTGTCACACCCAGTGAACGTATGTGCAAACAAAATATAATCCAGAATCGCTTCATGTGATTGCAGGAGACTCTCTCTCTCTCTCTCTCACCCTCTCTCTCTCTCACCCTCTCTCTCTCTCTCTCTCTTTGTAGTTTCACGGAATAAGTTTGGGAAAATATATTTTACCGATTTTAGAGAATACAGCTAAAGTATTAGAGATAAAAAAAATGTATATTAGGTTTATTGAAGGAAATTTAATAAACTATATTTTTTTATCTGAACTATTGTTCCATACCAGCAAAAGTTGCCGAGATATAGGCAAAAAACTGAAAAAGTGTACTTTTATTCTTCTTTCTTCTTTGGACAGGGACTTTTAGTATGTTTAACGGGAAGTCGTAATAAACATGTATACCAAAATTCAGATCTTTACCGATTAATGTTTTTTTCTAATTTGACTGGACTAGAATACACAATGGTGAATGCTTTTGAAATTTTGCAGGCAATCAATTAATAGTGTCCTGAATGGGTCCTCAAAATAAAAAAAAAAATCTATAGAAACACGCCTTGGCGAGACTACTATCTTAATCTAAGGTTCAAGACTCAAGGTGCATCTGTTTATATATTTTGCCATGGGTGTTGTGGGCAAATTTTTTTTACACTGTTATAGCACGGGGACTACGTCATATAAATTTTCTTAAAATGGAAGACCGAGAGCTGCATCACTTTTCGCACTTTAAAAGCATCGATTCAACCCATCTCATAAAATGTTTTAGATCAAATTTACGAGTGTACGCATTTTCCCCTAAGTGTTTGGAAAGACGTCCCGGTTCTTCACTCTAAAATCAATGTGAAATATCTCGTCGAAAAAGAGGCGAAGAGACATATTCATGGTAGCATTTGAAAGTTAAATGAACCGACTCCATTATACTCGTTTTTTTTTACCTCCGCGTCTTCTTTTCAGCTCACTAGCCGACGTTGACATCGTGCTTTATTTTCCGATTTGCCTACCCTCGTACCGTAGTCTCTTTTATTTTTGGACATGGCAGTAGGAATCTTTCTTTGAGACGACTTGAAAGCGGCAAGCTCTAATTTGGGGCTTTTGTTGTTAAGTACTGTTTTTTGGTAAAAGTGTAGTCTGGAGAAATGCGGTGTTCAAAATAAAGTATTAACGCTAGTAGGTCCGTGGTCGAGGTGCGGCTGCAACAAGCTGCCATGTTCAGCAGCGTTCTTCTGGGCCAATGCTGCGGCTACCAGGCAGGAGGCAGTTTTATCCAACTCGTGATGCTGACACAACCGAAATTTTGACCAATGGGTCGCCTGTGTTGACACACATTTTCCACAGTTTCCTCCAGTACGAATGTGAAACAGTGGAGGACGGGCGACACTCCAGAGGATATCCAAGACATTGAAAATACCCGTGCAGAAATTTGTTGGGAAGTCCCCAGATCCTACCACATCTCTATAGGGATTTGATAGAGAAAACGCACGTAGAGAGCTCACATTGAAATCCAGGTGGATTCCGCGCTATTTCCCGATTGACATCGTTTGAGACTTTTTCATTTGAACTTTACAACCGGATTTTGTTTGATCTCTCAAAAAAGTATCCTTTCATGATCCTGTGCACATATTTGTTGGGGAGTCCTAAGATGGACCCGTATCTCTATATAAATTTGTCGGGGACACCGCACATAGGGAGTCCTCTTTGGGACTGGATTAGATTCTGCACTTTTCCCCGATGAACGCCGTTTCAGAATTCTTACCACGTTCGAATCGGAAATATGTGAACAGTCACATGCTGAGAAAAACCTCGGCGTGTTGAAACATAACCTGCAGGCTCCTTGAGCCTGCAGGTTATGTTTCAACACGCCGCCTGCAAGAACGATAGTTCTTGATAGAATACATTAATATAGAATACATTAATTATTTTATAATTTTCCACTAAATAATTTAGTAGTAATAAACATATGAATTTAACATGGTCGCTTATGGTAAAACAGCTTCTGCAGACGTTAATGGTTGCACTCTTATTATACTAATTTTTGGTTTTCCGATTGAAAATTTGATTAGTAGCAATGAACTAATGAGTCAACTCAAATTTTTTAATTTTTATTTAGAATGTTCATTTAAAGCAAGTTTGTAACATTAAAGCTTTGACGTTTTAGACTAGTCAATAACAGACACGTTTGTCTTAATAAATATATATAATCACAGTTAAGTGCATGGATACATAATGCAATACTAGAGAGTTACAGCTACAAATCAAGATACGGGTTGTAAAAATGGTTTAGACTTGTCTTTTTTTTTGTGTCGCAGAACACTGATAAACCTACATCTGAGAATAAACGCACCCCGAAACGGACGCTGGGGGATAAAATTAATAACGTATAAGCGCGAAAAACGTGTAGGTGAAAAACGTAGCACTCAAAATATATTACATTCTTTATAGGTGGTATCTGCCGGGCCCAGATAAATTTTGCGTATAAATGATACATACGTATAAGTGCGAAACAAAATATATTACATTCTTTATAGGTGGTATCTGCCGGGCCCAGATAAATTTTGCGTATAAATGATACATACGTATAAGTGCGAAATGTATAAACGAGATTTTACTGTGCTTATTCAAGCGTTTTATACCTTTTTACGAGAAGATTTATGATTTTTGAAAATCCACTCATTTTGTGTATCTATGTCTTTTGTTTAGAAAATTCAACGTACAGAATGCGATGGGATCCATAAAAAATCGTCACGGATTCTGTTTGATAATGTGGCAATCCTTTAGAATTCAAATTGGATTCGTACATTGGATTCCAATGGCGAATCTCGATTAGAACCCAATGTACGAGCTTAACGTTGCAATATAGGAATCTAATGCGATGGAATAATGGATCTCTATCAGAAAGTGGGGACAAGTATGGGAATCCAATTGGATCTCTACGACAATTCCCGCACGGGTAGTGAAGAGGTAAGAGCCGTGTGAAAGTGAAAGAGGCGGGGCATCAAAAGCATGTAACACCAAGGGATATTCGAAAAAGACGTGCCATGTAAGAAAATCGATCCAATAAAAAAATATTGAGATTAAAACTGACAAAAATGTTCAGAAATATTTGAGTTTATAACTGCTTCTGGGCTAACGTCCGAAAAATGTCTGCTAACTTTTGGCCCTCAGTGTGCAAACAGGTATAAACATGGATATATTAATTCTCGCTCGTGTAAAAGCAAAGGATACATAATAT
>OZ010717.1:6582160-6619660 GCA_963932345.1 Ophion ventricosus
CCCCGATTACCAGAACGCGAGGGAATAATTCGTTTTATTCGGAAAAAGATAAATAAATACACTACGCCCAACAATTAAAGGATCAAGAAAAAGATCCAACATTTTTGGGTCATTTTCAAGAAGCTGCATTTCCGCGAAAAATCATTGTAGAGCAAAAATAAAAATAGCAAATTGAAGCTACAACATTTTAGTTTTTAGATCCTGAGATCCAATATTTTTATCATGAGCGGTTTTTGAGTATAAGAAAACCAACGAAAGAAAAAATTTCAAAATTTTTGCCCGACTTTCAAAAGGTCCACGGACGTTAATAAATTTTTTCAGTCTTTTCACCTAAATTTTCGTTTAGATCGATTCTTCTTCTTCAATTTGAGCGATCCACAAGCTCTGTATGATGATTATTCGCTGAGTCATCGCCGTCAGTTAAAGTCATTTTTGACTTTGGTAATCAATTACTCGGGAACTAATGAGCGTACAGAAAATTTAAGGAGAGTTTTGAAAACTTTAAAGTATCCTCTACGAGGCCTGTTTATTGGTGTATGATAAAATAAAAATGTACAAAATGACGTATTTAGGGATTTTTTCTTAACTTGTTATAACTCTGCAAATAACGGATAGACTAAGGATCATTTTGGTTTTTCTAACTTCAGAGTATCCTTGATAAACCCACAAAAGACCAAACTTTTATGATTTTTCTTTCATTGTGTTCTGCAACGTCATAATTTACGTTTTTGTTGAAAATTAATTAAAGGATATTTTTTCCTGGTTTTTATGGATTTTGCAAAGTTTAAACTTCTTTTTCATTAATTGTTGCATATGTTCAGCGACAAAAAGGGTAAATAATTGGAAGAAAAAAAATTAATTTTTCTGAAAAAAGAAAATGTGAATAAATTGTGTTTTATTCGCAATGCTCCATTATTGACAAAAAAACTTACTCAATTAATCCTGACGGAATTATTTGCTTTATTTCTCAATGTCAATTAAAAAACTATACATTGATTGAAAAAAAATGTATCGCCGAATAAACCGTATCCAAGCAAAAACAAAACTTTCAAACTACTCCAACAAGGGCCTTTTTTTCTGAAAATCTGAAGAAAAAAATGTTCACAGACCCACACACAAACAGAAAAGTTTTCATAGAGTTACTGGAGAATTTTTTTCCAATTATTGACCCTTTTTATCCGATCCTGAGTTCGGAGTCACAAAATACTGCGGAAGTGGCGAGCCGCGGGGTCTCACCCTCATCCACACACGAATACACACAAACAGAACAGTTTTCATAGACATTATGGAAAAAAATTTTTCTTCCAATTATTGACCCTTTTTAACGCTAAACATATGCAACAATTAATGAAAAAGTTTAAACTTTGAAAAATCGATAAAAACGAGGACAAATGATCCTTTAATTGATTTTTCACAAAAACGTAAATTATAACGTTGCAGAACACAATGAAAAAAAAATCGCAGGAGTTTGGTTTTTTGTGGGGTTGTCAAGGATACTCTGAAGTTAAAAGAAACCAAAGTCATCCTTAGTCTATCCGTTATTTGCAGAGTTATGGCAAGTTAAGTAAAAATCCCTAAATACGTAATTTTGTACATTTTTTTCAATAACCATTCTTGCAAAGAAAAATAAAAATTATCGTACACCAATAAACAAGCCTCATAGAGGATACTTTAAAGTTTTTCAAACCCACTTTAAATTTTCTGTACGATGATTAGTTCCCGAGTAATTGATTACCAAAATAAAAAATGACTTTTTTGCTTTGAACGGCGATAACTCCGCTAAAAATCATCGTACAGAGCTCGTGGACAGCTCAAATTAAAGAGGAAGAATCAAACTAAAAGAAAATTTAGGTGAAGACTGAAAAAAGCTCCGTGGACCTTTTGAAAGTCAGGTAAACATTTTGAAATTTTTTCTTTCGTTGGTTTTCTTATGATTACTAAAAAACCGCTCACGATAAAAATGTTGGCGCTCAGAATCTAAAAACTAGAATATTGTAACTTCAATTTGCTTTTGTTTTATTTTTGCTCTGCAATGATTTTTCGCGGAGATACAGCTTCTTGAAAATGACCCAAAAATGTTGGATCTTTTTCTTGATCCTTTAATTGTTGCGCGTAGTGTAGAAAGTGAGTTTGTTTGGGTTGAGAGGCCACTGACGAGTCGCTCAAAGTCCCGGTGAGGGAGCGGAAGAGCGAAATTTTCAATCCTCGTAATACAAATGAAAAAAATCGAAGAACACTATGAATGTAACAACCCAATCTTGTTGGAAGAAAATTTTATTTTTTTCGTTATGGAAAAGGAAAAAAGGACGTACGTGGATTTGCAGTATTTTCGCTGTCGACGAAATTATATTTGACAGGTCCGAGGTAGCTGTTTCGTTGCTCGATCATTATCTCCGGTGGGAATTTTTTATTGGATTGGGAAACAATTTTATTTTACTTTTTTCTGATTCATGAACGTCGACAAAATTGCGGTTGTTTGGAATTGTCGGAAAATATCGTGAACAAAAATAGCAGTGAATGATAGATTTCTACAGCTCCATTTTTCTTTTATTCAACGTAAGGATTGCATGAAAGATTATCAAATTACGGTACTGATTGGAAAAATTCAAAGAGCAAGCAAGCCAGTCCAACGCATGTCATATGTATCCAGGAAGAAAATGAGATCAATGATCCTGAGACCACCACAATTGCTTTATTTCCATTGTGACCTTCCATACAAGTGACGACTGACGTTCTTCCAATGCTCGTATCAAAACGCAAAAGAAGATGGATAAGGATGACCGAATATATTAGAAATTGAGAAGTAAAGAGATGATTTTTTCACTTATCTTTGAAAAGAGCACTTAGCACTGTGAATTATGTATATCCCGTTATATCCGCCTAAACCCGCACTTTCAGCCATTGCTCTTTATTCGGTTCGCGAAAAAAAAAAAATAATACGATTCGCAAACACAGTTATTGTCCGCACTCGCTTATCGTGTTCTTTGACTCGAAGCTTTTTCAGGCAGACTCCCTCATACGGATCTAAATGGACTCACGAAGATGGGAGTTCATATCCTCAATATAGCAGTTGCTCTTTCTTTCCTCTGAAAATCCTTTTCTTTGTCCGATTTATAGTCATTTCCTGCTGGCTGTACATAGCGTGGTCTGAGTCCAGCGGAGCCCTTCTCAGCCACGGGGTCGAATTGCTTTTGGGGTTCGTTCATTGGGCATGTATTTTCCAATTTGATCGATACGAAAGTAAAATATAGGCGATGTGAAAGGACTTTAGGTCATTGGGAAAGGAAAGAGGGTTATTTTCCAAAGACCAAGGGGATGAAGGTTTGAAGGAAGCCGTTGGCGATCTTGCGAGGTTTGATTGTGAGGTGTTTTGTTGACAGCCGAGGCTAATGTATCTAGCATATGCTCTCAGTGTGGTTGTGAAGGAAAACTACTCACGAAAATTCGTCTCTCTACGCTGAGAATGTTTCATATAGTGAGCGGCAATAAAAAGAGACCACCTTCCATTTTATCCAATTTTTTACTTGAAAATCACTAAAAGAATCAGAATTTCGCTTGTACCTGTCATCGATAGCTTTATTTCGATATTTGCAAGATGAAAAAAACAGACATTTATTAAATGAAGTTTAACTTTTGTTATACAAAAATACTAGGAAATACGTATGGACGAAAAAAGAGACCATTTTTTATTTTATACAAAACAGTTAGGAAACAATATATCCAAACCATAATTAATATTTAGTATGCCCCCCCTTAAGCCTTTACCATTGCTTAGAGTTGTCCAGGCAAATTTTCGACGAGATTTTGAAGGTAGTGTTCGTCTAATGCCTCCTAGATTTTCTTCAGCGCCGAAAAATAATTATATTTGTTGGTCACATTTGTTGTGTCGATCTATTTCTCCAAAACTGAACATAAATTTATTTAGGATTCAAATCAGGTGATTGTGGAGGCCAGTCAAGAATTTTCATCTTATTGGATTCTACTAATTGTTGTTTTTTTTTCGATGTATGCTTAGGGTCGTTGTCCTGTTGGAGAATAAAATCCTCTTCTAATCCAACCGAAGCAAGGACGTTTCCATATTTTCATTGAGGCTATCGATGCACTTATCCGCAGTCAATATGCCATTGATTTTTATTAATTCGCCTACTCCTAACCAAGCAGAGCAACCCCAAATCATAATATTACCGCCTCCGTGTTTCACAGCTTTCTGTACGTGACGCTTTTGGTGTTTTTCTCCGGCGTTTCTCCACACCCTCAGTCTTCTTTTTCAATTGAACAATTTAAATTTGTTCTCGTCAGACCAAAGTACCTTTTTCCAAAGCGCAATTGGTTTGTCCAAAAAAAAATTTTGCGACTGTAAACGTTTCTATTTATTGCGCTTGTTAATAAAAGGCCGTTTACTAGCAAACCGGCTATGCAAATTATCTTCAGGAAGTCTGCGCCGAATCGTTCTATGCGGCACATTAAATTGAAGGTTTTCTTGAATAGCCCGTATTGTTGAAGTTTGATTTTTCTTGCATTCCCGTATACACGAGAATCGTCTAAATACGTAGCCGCCCGTTTCCTTCCTCCTCCTTCCCTGTCCCCAACAGAATCAGTATCGCGCAATTTTTTCCACAGCTTCTGTACTTGAGTTTTCCTCACTCCAAATTTGTCAGCTATTTTTCATTGTGATAATCCGTTTTGAGTGTTTTTTTATAATCAATTTCCGGATTTGAGAACAAACTTGTTTTCCAGCCATCTTGACACGCGATTTTTCTCTATTGAACAATGAGCCGGAAAATGAAGTAAGCCTACACTACAAGGACAAGAAGCTAAACAAAATATAGAAAAATGTCGCTGGGCGAAGAGATAGAACATGCAAAACATCAACATTGTGATAGCGGTCTCTTTGTTTTGTCCTATGCTTGAACGAACAAAATTGCGAAATATATTACGAAAAACTAGACCCAAGACAAGTAAAGTAGAAATTTGCTTCAAATATAAAAAATAACAATAAGTCAATAGAAAGTTATTTCAAATTATCTAAATAAATCTTATATAAGGAAAAAAAATTATCGATATTTCAAATATTTCCATACAATCTTTCGGATCGAAATTCGAAAGATGAGGTGGTCTCGTGTTGGCCGCTCACTCTATGTACAAATTTCTATAAACGTATAAAGTCGTACACGTACATACGTGCATAAACCGTGTGTAATCGTGGAGTAGTGCGAGGGACGGGGGGTCTTTGTATTATGCCATTGCGTCATCAATTTCATTCTCTCAAAGTCTATTCCAGCTCCTAGAAGAACGGAATCCCCCAACAAGCGTGCACAGGCTTAGCAGCGTGAGCTCTCCCTTTCTTTCATCCCTGAGCCGTTGTGTTTGGTTTGTCCTCTGATGTTCCCCGCGTTACCCCCTTTGTCCTTTCTTCTTCCGTTTTACCGCTATCTCCCCTTTTCCGAAGCAATAAATATAACTGTACAGTGCTGCGAGTGTTGTTTCGTATAACGTTCTTGTCCCTTCCGTTCACGAGCGCCGGTTCTTTCAGTCCAGCAACACCCAATGTCTCATGTTGGCACGTTGACCTCACGCTCCTCTTTGTTCCGCGATCGAAGAAAAAAGACAGCCGGAAGTCATCCCTCCTTCCCCGATGGCTGACAAGCGCCTTAACGCTCGCGTATCCTCGCCTACGGAACTCCCCGAGATAACGTGAAATTTCATCAGGATGAATCAAGGGCTGTCTGGTCCATTTTCACGCCAAGCCAATATAGCGTTCATGTCCTTGATGCCACGGGTGCTCCATGGCTCTAGTGGATCACTCGTTGGCGAACCACTCGACTCATCATGCCCCCCGTTATCGCTCTTTCTTCTTCCTGATCTCCCGTCACCTGACCCATCACATTTTTTATGTTCCAACGAGTCGTTCGCCTCCTTCGGTGATACCCTGTTGAACCCACAAGGATACTGCTGACAATCGAACATACGACGGGAACCGAGTGAAAAAGAAAAAAATGAAAAAATAAAATAACTGCAATCGAAAGATCGAAGGGACAATGCAACAGGGAATGAACTGATGGCGCCACATCATTTTAATGGAGAAATACTACTCTGCAAATCCATGTGTGTTATTTTTTACCTGTGAGATGTGTAAATTTAAGAACTAATACGTGTAAATGACATTCCCAACGTAAAACAACGCACTTATGTGTGGCAAAGAAAATTCAAAGACATGTGATGTGTATTTTCAAACACTTGAAAAGCATTAAATTTTAACACGTTATTGCTGTCGTATTCAAAACATGCAATATGTGTAAATTCAGATATTTACACGTTCAGACATAAAAGGTGCTTTAAACAATGCATTTATGTGTGTTACAGTAAAATTGAGCACATTTTGTGCGTATTTGTACATAGTGGATCCGCAATACGTATATTAAATTTACATGTCAAATTTGAATGTACTTGATACTAATATAACATGCCAATATTAAGACACTTAATACCTATTTGAATGAAATGAATCGAACAGTGCTTGTTAATTTAAGGCCTTATATACGCGATTTCGCCGATTTTCGAAGGTACTTTTCTAGACGCGGTTAAAAAAAAATGACGCATATATTGACAACATTTTTTTTACCGATCATTTATGCACATGGTTAAGTGTATGTTAAAAAAAATCAGAAATATTAACAAATGGCGGAGATATAACATAATAAAGCAATGTATTTTTTTTGCGCGCGCGTTGATGGTGAAGGTTCTCGGCATCGATGTGGGTGTCTGAAAAAAAATGAACATATTTATAATTGCATAATGAATGTATCTTCAGTGTGAACCAACAATATTATTTAAAAAAATTATTATAATAAAAATTTGAAACTTAAAATTTTTTTACTCAATTTTCTATCGGTATTTTATTTTTTATATTTTTTTGTGTCATTGAAATTTTTGTTTCTGTGGTTCAGACGATAGGTGATGATACTAAGAATATGTTGTAAAAGTTTCAAAGCGTTCTGAACCTTCGTTCAAGAGTGAGAACTTTCACAAGGTTCAAAAAAGTGAATCGTGGAAAAACGGCTTTGAAGTTGGCGGTCGGGCGCGCCGCGCGGTATCTATTATAAATGCAATCTTACCTTATTTAATAGCATCCTGCGCTATATGTGGGGCCTTCCTCGGCATCTAAAACGTCTCCAGCATGTTTTTTGTCGTTTCTGGCGGCAATCCTTGCTTCCTTTGTTGCCTTTTCAGATTGAATTCCAGTGGCAGTAAGGCGTAATTCGTCCAAATGTTCGCAAGTCTCTATCGCGTTCGGCCCAATCGTAATACCAAGGTTTTTCATAATTCGGAGAAAGGCGACTGTTTCGTCGTTAAAAGTGCTAGCCAAAATATATGCAGCGATTTCAACAATCGTTAAACTACTCCATGAATTTTTCGGAGCAATTTTCGGCAAAAAACCGTTACTCCCGAGTAGAAATCCTGCTCCGGCTACAATAAAGGCCTGATCAGGCATCCTGATTTCTTTTTCATGCCTTGATCAGGATTTTTGATCAAGCCCTGATCATTTTTGTGACATTTTCCCTGACTTCGGTCTGATCAGGGTAAAAAATCAAGGCTTGATCAATGGAAAAGATCAAGGCCTGATCAGGATAGAACATCAAGGCTTGATCAGTGAAAAAAATCAAGGCCTGACCAGGATAGAACGTCAAGGCTTGATCAGTGAAACAAATCAAGGCCTGACCAGGATAGAACATCAAGGCTTGATTACAGTGCAAAATAAAGGCCTGATCAGGATAGAAAATCAAAGCCTGATCAGCGTAAAAAATAAAGGCCTGATCAGTGCAAAAAATCTAAGCCTGATCAGGGCTTAATTTTTCAAGGATTAATTGAATTGAAACATCATCGCCTAGTCAGGATGATGGAATGAACCTCTGCTGTGGATGTCCTATTTATTCTTGAAATAAAAAATACCACGCAAACCCAAAATAGAAAAAGACACAAATTACAAATAACGTTGATACTTTATTTTATAAACTAAATAGGAATCTTATTTATCACAAATTTTTCTTATTACTCTACTTTATCACACTTATATTTTTCTTATTACTCTACTTTATCACATGTTCTTTATATGTAAAATAAATGAAACTTTGTTATATATTTTTTATATAGCAAAAATGCGAAATAGACTTTGAAAAATCGGTGCAGGTTACTTTAGAAAAAAGTGACCTGCACCGATGGAATCACATTTACTGGATCGAACTACACTGGGAACTTAACATTATTTGGTTGGCCTACGCTCTCCGGGCTAATCGGTATCGAAGAATGTGATGCCTTCGGTGCAGGTTAGCCCGGTCAGCGTAGACAAACCAAATATTGGTAATGTGAATGTAATGCCCATTATGTCCGCAGTGCATTTCGAATTCGAAAATAGGTTATGTTTCACCGAAATGAATGGCTACACGTGGGCAACAGAAAAAATGCAAATAAACGCATGCAAGGAAACAGAAAAGTGTTGAAAAAGTAAGTAAAATAAAAATTTATTGTTGGAATATAACAAAACGGTATATACAGTTATCTTACCTCAAATAAATATCGCAATGACAACAATCGAGAACACGTCAATACGGAATGAAACGCACGAGATTACTGCCGCACTTTCGTCCGGTTATGTAGAAATATTGTCAGACTTGCTTGATATTTGATCCGGGCCTGATCACGTTGTAGTCCGGATGCCTTACTTAAGGTATGCCTCAATTTGCCTGATCCGGTCGGTGTCAGGTGATAGTCAGGCAACTGGATGTAGTGTTTCCTCCAGTTGCTTGATCCAGCTAGCTTTAGGCTATGGTCAAGTAAGTGGACTTACGGCTGCCGGAGCCGTAAGTCCAGTTGCTTGACTAACGCTTGAAGCTAGCTGGATCAGGCGAATTGAAGCAAGCCGTAAGTCCACTTACTTGACCATAGCCTGAAGCTAGCTGGATCAGGCAACTGGAGGAAACACTACATCCAGTTGCCTGACTATCACCTGACACCGACCGGATCAGGCAAATTGAGGCATACCTCAAGTAAGGCCTCCTTACTACAACGTGATCAGGCCCGGATCAAATATCAAGCCAGCCTGACAATATTTCTACTCGGGCTTTTATCGTAGACCAAGCCGACAACACCCGTTACCTTTACCGTTACACGATTCTATGTAGGGATAATAAGTGAACAATAGAAAAGGGTAGTTGCCGATCTAGCGCACCTTTCTCCATATAGCGCGGCCGGTTACCGTCGCTACCTGCCTGCTTCCAAGAAAATAAAAGTTTTTACAATCTAAATGCTGTAACTTTAACAATTTTTGGAATTTTTCAATTCTGTAAAGTTTAAAATATTCCTAACCGTTCAGGCTAATGGAATCAAAAATAAAAAAAATGAAAAATTTTGAAATTTTTCGCGTATATAAGGCCTTAAATAATGAAATGCTGCTAGCACTCGATTTCGTAGAGGCAGCGTGCGTAGTATAGACAGATTAGCTGTAGGTTCGAATCTATGTGTAGCCGAAATGTTTTCTTCGAAATAAATAATTTCCGGACGTTTGGGAATGATGAATCAAAATAAAAAATCATTATGTCGAATTCTGAGTTGAGTAGTTAATTCTATTTTGGATTAATGAAATATTCTATGCATTCAGTAGACGAGCTATGATGCCTTGAACCAACACCCATGCAGTGTTTGAAAAAAGAATCAAATAACACATCAAACATGCATAGAAATAAAACACTCAAGTGTGCAATACAAAATGCATGAAGCGAATCCCGAAATTACACACTCGTAAATGTGAAAAAAGTCACCACGAGGTAATAACGCACGTAGCTGTGTTGGAACACACTTGGATTTGCAGTATGGATCGTTTCATTTCCCAATATGGAGCAAGACCATGCCCCAGTTGATAATAGGGCAACTCAAATATTTTATAGTGTCTGAGAGGATTGTACTAGGAAAAACAGCATTGTAACTTCTGTAAATAATATTGTGGGGAAATAAATGAATTACGAAAATGTTTGTTTTGCATGCAGCATACGTTTGGCTTTGTAAAAAGTTGTCGACTCGAGATTTATCGTATTGAGTTACTGCGAATATTGCTTTTTTGTTCAATTGTTTAAAGGGGTTAAACTAGGATAATACGAATCCGAAAGTTGTACATATTTTATGATATTTCGAACATACACTTATATCACTCATTTGGTATTTGTCTTTATTCAATGACGATTCCTGAGTATCAGTTCCTATTTTGTAAAGAAACCTTCCCAGAGTGTTACAGTCTTCTCTAATGCGCTAATCACATTTGCACGATGACACATGGAAACTTTGAAAAGCCTGCACAAATACAGGCGCCTATGTTTGGCTGAATTTCAATCGTGCTACTATTAGAAATGAAGGTACAATTATCTCGTGCGCAAGCAAGCTAATACGGTTCACTCTAATATAATGTAAATTTCTAAGTGACCCAGTCTGTTGTCGAAGATCAACTTTTCTTGAAGAATCTGTTGAGCGATGAATATGAATAGATCACTTCAAGACAATGTTACGGGTTGATGGCAGCTTTTCACGCTGACTGAAATCAGCGTGTTCGACCGTCGCGCGTACAAGCCGTTCAGGATCGGAAATTGGGCGCATAACAGAAATAGGTGACTGACAGCGGGTTAGTTGAATAATAATAATAAAAGGATAAGCGATGAAAAAGGTCCATATTGGAAACATCCAAGCAGCCATCGAATTTATTCTCCTGTTAGATCGTCGTTTATATATATATATATATATATATATATATATATATATATATATATATATATATATATATTAGGTGTGTGAATTAATTTTTACAGATTTTTCTAGCAGGCTGAGAATCCTCTTTCAAGTTGAAATATTTCAACGTCCTTTTAGGATTGTAAGTATTGACATAGCCCTGTTCAAGACGCTGTATGAATTTATTGGGCGAGCATCATAACCTTAAAATAAAGTAGCAAGAACAATGGCAACCGATAAGCTGCACATTCGCCACTGCATCCTTTACGAATTCCAACAAGGAAAAAGTGCCACCAAAGCGTGGGAATCAATTTGTTCTGTGTTCGGGATGAGTATTGTGTCATACGAAACATGCAATTATTGGTTTAAACGTTTTAGAAACAACGATTTCGAACTCAGTGACCGCGCGCGTACTGGACAGCCTGACAAATTTTCGGACGACGATTTGGAAATTTTACTGGTCCAAAATTCTTCACAGACACAAGAAGAACTTGCAGCCCAACTAGGAGTTGATCGCTCAACCGTTGCCGAGAGGTTACACGCGATGGACAAAATTCAGAAGCTCGGGAAATGGGTCCCACATGAACTTACCGAATATAACCTCGGACAACGGATGAACACGTGTCTTTGATTGCTTAGCAAACAACGAAGGAAGAACTTTCTCTGGAAAATCGTGACGGGGGATTAAAAATGGATCCTTTATGAGAATCCCAAGCGGAAAAAAATTATGGGTGGACCCTGGAGAACCAACAACATCAACCCCCAAATCGCAAATGAACATCAAAAAAATGCTTTTGTGTATCTGGTGGGACATAAAGGGTGTTCTTTACGATGAACTTCTAGCACCGGGTCAGACGATCACTGCAGAACGATATAGTGACCAATTAAATCGTTTAAGCAAAGCAATTGAGCAAAAAAGGCCATTCACAGGACACGGAAGGCGAAAAGTCATTCTCCTGCATGGTAACGCTCGACCTCACGTTGCTCATACGACCCAAAAACTATTTTAAACCGGGGCTGGGAAGTTCTTCCTCATCCGGCATATTCACCGGACTCGGCCCCATCCGACTATCACCTATTTCGGCCAATGGCGCACAGCTTAAGAGGGACCCACTTCCGAGAAGTCGAAGATATTAGGAAATTCATCGATGACTTTATCGCCTCGAAACCAGCCAGCTTCTATCGTGATGGTATCCGTATGCTACCAGATCGGTGGCAGAAGGTTGTAGAAAGCAACGGGGGATATTACCTGGATTAAACACGGTTTTGTCTATTTTTTAATAAACGGCGAGTATGGAAAAAAACTGTAAAAATTAATTCACACACCTAATATATATATATATATTTAAATTGGTTTGTTTCAGCCGTACAGGATCGTCCCCCTTTTTACATGCCCCAATCCACCTCAACTTCGTTCTACCTCCCATTCCACATCCCCCTCTACCCCTATTCCATTACCTCCCCCCCCTTGTATCGCCCGTTTCACAACTCCCCCGTCTACCTCCACTTCCACCCCCCCACCTTGCGGAGCCGACTTCCCCCTCTGTATCGTATTCACCATGACATGAGTGCCATGGGCATAGGGAAACTGCGGAAAATCTATACCGATACAGCCGGTCCCAAGTTGGCCTCTCAGTCACGGAACTAGTCGTCTTTCGCCGAGAAAATGGCGAAGGAAAACATTTCACGACGAAAGTGACGTGACGCGGTCAGCATGCTAAGCACTAGACGAACGCACCGGGTGGATCGTTGTTTATAAATTCATTGCATAAATGAAGAAAACTTCGCGCTTTCTCGGTATACCACATCAGTCTTTTTATATATTCATTCACCCTCGTTTCTTTTCAGCCGGCTAAAGATAAAGAAATCGTTCAATTTGATAAATCAGCTGTAAGGTCATGCCCATTAAATGATCATCCATGAATCATTAATACAATTGATGTTTCGTCTTCATACTGCTATACCGTAAAATACCCTACAGACACTCGCGACTTTGGGATATATCGTTTTACGGCAAAACGGTGTCAAACAAGTTGTCAATAGAAAAGAAATAGGTAGACCGATACTTATTCATCATTATTCATTTTTTCGTGTCGTGTTGTTTTTTAGCTGGGCAGACTCGATATCGCTGGTATAGTTTTGGCTAGAAAAAAAAACTGGGTGCTGCGGGTAGTGGGGTGTATAGATGGATCAACGCACAGTGGGCAGTGCCCACAGCGATTTGACCAACAGCAGAGCGGAACTAAAGAGCCTCAGCTTTTTATTCGTAACTTTTTTTCGTCCTTTTTCTCCCTCTCTCTCTCGTGTTTTTCTTGCCCACATTCTATATTTCTTTTCTAAAGCGTTTTCCCCATTTTTCCCCCTATTTACGTTCAGTTAAAAGTATCCGATAGCAGAAAGCAGCAAATGCACAACTTTACGCGGTTTTTTTCGTTCACAAAAGATTCGCTGGTATGCACATAGGGTTGGCGAATATATATATATACAGGGTGTCCAATAGGAAGTTGCTAAAACTAAATAAGTGTCTCTTCCCTCCATGAATTCAATAGGGGTCCCTTTTTCTAAGGCGCATACCTGAGGCCCCGCAGTTTTATTCCAGCCTTGGTTGAAGCAAGTACGCGCGCGTCCAAATGAGTGAGCTCACCACGGAAAAAAAAGTATATCTTATTGAGTGCTTCTTCTCGAGGGGGAAAATTTATAGTAATGCGTATAGAGGGTTTCGTACTATGTTTGGAACTCATAGAGTTGCCAGCGAAAACACTCTGAAAAGATAAGAATTTAATATTTATTCATATTCATCTACCACACAACTTGTGTTTCAATTCAATTAAACTGCATTGAAGTAATTTTACGTTAATTTTTGTAGGATAATCGATAACTTCGCGGAGTATGGCACACTCCAGGACCGTAGACACGAGTTGCCAGGTCCATCTGTTACGGTGACTACACCAGAGAAGATCAACGAAGTTGAGAATTATTCCAAACAAAATCCAAATGATTCGATTCGGAAAGCTGCTCAAGCATTAAAAATAACCAAATCATCATTACACAACATTTTGAAATATTGTTTATAGTTTCATCCGTATAAAATAAGCACTCATCAATTGTTAACTGAACATGTCATGACGAAACACATCGAATTTTGTAACACTATTACGGGAATGTTTGAAACCGAAGAACTTAATGAGAAAATGATTATTTATTCCGATGAAGCACATTTTTGGATGAATGGGTACGTAAAATTACCGGTTTTGGGGAACGGAAAATCCCAACATATCGCTAGCGAAGTCCCTTCATCCACAGAAAGTAACGGCATGGGCAGCGATTTCAGTAAAAGGAATTTATTTGCAATTCTTGGAATCTACGGTAACAGGAGAGAGTTACAAACAGCTTTTGGAAACGAAATTCTTCCCTTATGCAAAAAAGAGGGGACTGGTTAAAAATGTTTACTTCATGCAAGATGGAGCGACGCCGCACCGGACTCATGAGGTGTTTGAAACTATTCATCGCGTATATGGGACTCGAGTAATCGATCTGGGGTACCCTAAATTTGCTCAAGGCGGACTAGAATGGCCTCCGTACTCACTGGACCTGAACCCTTGTGATTTTTTCTTGTGGGGTTACATTAAAGATCATTGTTACGCTAAAAACCCCAGCACAGTAGAAGAACTGATCGCGGCCATCCAGGAAGTGGTTCGCGGCATTACGAACGATATGTTGGACACAGTTTTTCACAGTTTTCAAAAGAGAATTGATTTTTGTGCACAATCTAACGGTTCGCACTTCGAAAATATCTATCATTAATCACTCTACTTTTTCGTTATTTTTATAAGATGTAATAAATTGACATAAAAAATATTTGACTGGGTTTTATTTATGTGCGTTTAAAACTGCAGAGTTTCCTCTATTTAAAGCAATTTGGCTTTTCTGATTCTGTGCACGTGTTTTGAAATGACAGCCGATTAGTTTCAGCAACTTCCTATTGGACACCCTGTATATATATATATATATATATATATATATATATATAAATTTCCTAACATTACTTTTTTTTCAGCCAGAAAAAGAACCCAAATTTCGAACTAATGTAATAGGCCTGCGTATGATCGTATGTACGTGTGGTAAACAGCTATCGTAATGGTAGATACGAGAGAGTTATTATTATGATTATTCTCAAAATTCCGAACGACGGTTTGACGAGAGATGCCTTCCGGGCAGTTCGATCCGAGCACTCGAAATGTACGCACGTTACAAATAAATGTACCCTTAGCACGCATAAATAAACGCTTTTGAAAAATGTGCGTAACCACCCCCTGTATTTGTTTTTACCCCTAACAATATCAGAAGTGGGATTCAACTCATTAACTCCCAGTATTTCTTAAATGGGGAAGTAAAATTATTTTGAAGATTCGCGAGTCGGAAAAGTAAACGTGTCGTCGATACCGTGGTGAAACCGTTGAACGAGTACGGTTTTCGAGTCGTTAAAGGTGCGGTGAAAAATGAGTTTTCAACGGTACCATTGTTTCACGCATTCTTTCGGAGCGTAAACCGTGCTGACACGAGCTATGGGCACGCGTTATACGTCGGTTAAACGAAATTCGAAGTAAAATTAGCCCCTACTATTCAAGAAATACGCGATAGACATTTCAAGAGTTCGCTGAAATCGGCCGTATCGTGAAATCAGAGGAATCGGTTAAGTGAGAACCGCGCGATCCTCGACGGAATTCGAGGGGGCACTTTATACACATTTCTTATAAAGCCGTTACCTCTCACCAAATATTGAGTGTCGTGAGTTGAGAGTTTGTGATCGACGAAGTTATAATTAGACTCGATCGAGAACGTCGTGTATTGTTCGAAGCCTAGGTTGGCCGAAGCGATATTACACGTTATTGTTATTGGGACCTGTGCGTACGGTCGAAGCTGTGTGCGTGTGTGTTGTTCACTCGCGGGACAATTGACAGAGAACAACACGAGTCTCAATACGGATTTAGTGACGGTGAGACGGGATATATTATTCTATACAGCGTATGTATAAAGTAATAAAGATGCGAGAACCGAATAGTTTTCAAGTCGCTGAATTAAGGGAGATGCTCAAAGATTTCGGGCTATCAACGAGTGGTACGAAACCCGAATTAATATTGAGGATACAGAATGCTGATCCGAGTGGTGATTGCCTCAAAGAACCGACGGCTAGCGGCGCGACTCGAGAGGTCGAAGGTGCTCGGAAGAAGGATGCGCTGGCTACCGTCAGAAATGTTGAGAGTAACACCATCGAAAATGATCTCATGCAACGAGAGATCGAATTATTGCGTCGAGAACGAGCCGTGCTGCAACGAGAATTAGAGTTGGCTAGCGAGGAGAACCGTCAATTGCGAGCGGGGGAGCGTGGAAACGCGCGGATCGAAATCGAGAGATCCGGCATCAACATAAAGACGCTCGGAGAGCTGTTGAGCGTGTTTAATGGTGCAAGCGATACATTTTCTCAGTGGTCTAAACAGTTACAACTCCTTAAAGAAACGTACGCTCTCGATGATGGTACCGCAAGGATTCTCGTAGTTTCTAAATTGAAAGACGAGGCCCTGAGGTGGTTTCACTCTAAGCCCGAAAATGTATAGCTCAGTTTCGTCGAACTCATCGAGGAGCTTCGAAAACTGTTCGACCACCGGGTGAACAAAGTGACGCTGCGAAAACAGTTCGAAGGAAGACAGTGGCGGGCTCAAGAATCATTCAGCGAGTATTACCATGAAAAAGTCATATTGGCGAATCGAGTTCCCATAGCCACTGACGAAGTTATCGATTATCTTGTCGAAGGAATTCCTGATTCGCAGCTACGAAGCCAAGCTCGACTGCAAAACTTCAATTCACAAGCGTCTCTCCTCGAAGCTTTTGAGAAGATTTCGCTGCATTCAGATGTGAAAAATAAACCAAATAGATTCGAGACAAAAGGAAAAGACGAGACGCGGTCACCAAGAACTCCAGCTAAGGGCGATCAACGCGGAGACACAAGGAAATGTTTCAACTGCAACGGAGAGGGCCACCTACAATCGAGTTGCTCCCTCCCAAAGAAAGACCGAGAGAAGTGCTTCATTTGCCACGAGGTGGGTTATCGAGTAAAAGATTGTCCGCAACGCAACGACAACAAACGAGTCAACAACGTAGAAGAGATCCTGAACATCGAGGACGAGTTTTTTCGACGGGTCACGTACAAGACATCTTCTTATGATACACAGAAAAAATGGTCGGTAGGAACTTTGTTGTATACAGGTAGCGCGGTAAGCCTCATAAAGTTAAAATATGTTCCGGGCGAGGCCATTGATCCGGCCGACGAATCGCATGACCGATTTTGCGGAATAAACAAAAGTAGTCTAATTGTACTCGGAACGGTCGACTTAAGCATTTCGATAGGCGGAGATTTAGCTAAAAATGCGCGGTTACTTGTCGTGCCCGACGACACAATGTCACCACCTGCAATTCTGGGTCGCGACGTATTAAAACTTTTTGATTTTAGTCTTAGCGCAATGTCAAAGACTGAAGAAAATGTCGCGGATATAGCAAATATTGATATTTCGGGGCCTCAGGACGATGAGACTGACTCGTTGATAATAAATACAGAAATTCCCAGCGATATTCAATCGGAGCGAAAGGAAATATTCCGTACAGAATACATAAGGGCAGAAAGGCCAGCCGTTCCGAAAACAAAAGGCGAGATAAAGTTGTTGTTACGCGATCACGAGCCATTTCATTTCCTTGCGCGTAGATTGTCGTTTGCCGAAAAGAGAGACGTTCGCGCGATTTTAGACGGTCTCCTGCAGAAGGGGGTAATCAGAGAGAGCTCATCCGAATACGCGTCACCGATCGTCCTTGTTAAAAAAAAGAACGGCGAAACCCGGATGTGCGTGGATTATAGGTCGTTGAACAAGGTCACGCTTCGAGATAATTATCCGCTGCCCTTGATCGAGGACCAGCTTGACGTTTTGGCCGGGAAAAAATATTATAGTTTGTTCGACCTTAAGGACGGCTTTCATCATATCTCGGTGGCCGAGGAATCGGTCAAATATACTGCTTTTATCACTCCATGCGGTCAGTTTGAGTACCGTCGGATGCCTTTCGGGCTAAAGACCGCGCCGACGAGATTCCAGAAATGGATCAACGAAGTTCTCGCTAAACCAATTGCAAACGGGGACGTCGTCGCGTACATGGACGACTTCTTGATAGCTACAAAGACACTCGGCCACCATATGGAAGTTTTGAGAACCGTACTTAAACTTCTCGTCGCGAATAGACTCGAGCTTCGGTTAGACAAATGTAAGTTCGCATTCACTGAAATAGAATATCTCGGATATAAAATTTCCGAGGATGGAATGAGCCCAAACGATGATGGCGTAGCGGCAGTATCGAACTACCCCGTGCCACACGATATTCGCAGTGTGCAGCGATTTTTGGGTATGAGCTCGTATTTTCGAAAATTTATAGAGGGATTTTCAGTGATTGCGAAACCACTTTATGCATTGCTAAAAAATAATGCATCGTTCCGATTCGGTGAAGCCGAAATAGAGTCATTCGAAAAACTGAAGGCGGCCCTCGTGAAAGCGCCGATTCTGAGCATCTATTGTCCACACGACTCGACAGAATTACACCGCGACGCTAGCTCGCACGGATTCGGAGCGATTTTGGTTCAGCGCAAGTCAGATCTCAAGTACCATCCGATCTTTTACTTTTCAAAACGTACGACGGACTGCGAGAGCAGATATCATAGTTTTGAGTTGGAAACGTTGTCCATAATTTACGCTCTAAGACGATTTAGGGTTTATCTTCAGGGAGTTAAATTCAAGATCGTCACTGATTGTAATTCGCTGAAGATGACCCTCGACAAAAAAGATATAAATCCACGTATTGCGAGATGGGCTCTAGAACTACAAAACTACGATTATGAGATCGAACACAGGTCAGGCAATCGAATGCAGCACGTCGACGCTCTGAGCCGCAAATCCGCCGTATTTGCAATCGAAGACAATCCATTTGAATTAAATTTGTCGTTGAGCCAAAATCGCGATCCGGTCATAAAAGAATTGAAAGCGAAACTTGGAACATGCGAAAACAAAAGATACCATCTGCGAAATGGATTAGTGTACCGCAAGCGCAACGGCGAATTACTTTTCTACGTCCCAGAGGGTATGATCGTTCATATCTTGAGAAAATATCACGACGAGATGGGTCACATGGCCGTAGAAAAAACATGCGAGGCTATTCAAGCAACGTACTGGTTTCCAAACATGACAAGTCGTGTAAAATCCTATATACAGGACTGCTTAAAATGTATCGCGTTTAATCCCATCACAGGAAAACACGAGGGCTAATTGCACTCTATCCCTAAGGGAAACGTTCCGTTTACGACTATCCACATTGATCATTACGGTCCAGTGGACAACAAGCATCTCATAAAGAAACATATTCTCGTCGTGATAGATTCTTTTACGAAGTTTACAAAATTATATGCCACGAAGACGACGGCCTCTCGGGAAGCCATAGATTGTTTGCGACAACAGTTCGCTAATTTTAGTCGACCCAAGGCCATTGTGTCCGACCGGGGAACAAGTTTTACTTCAAATGAATTCGCAGAGTTTCTCAAAGAAAATGATATTCGTCATATCAAAATCACGACTGGATCGCCGAGGGCGAACGGGCAAGCCGAGCGGGTAAACAGGGTCATTGGTCCGATGCTCGGTAAACTCATCGACAATTCGTCGGGCCGCTATTGGTACAAGATGTTGGAAGACGTAGAGTGTGCGATTAACAACTCGGTTAATAAGACCACCGGCGAAACACCTAGTAAACTTTTGTTCGGAACGAACCAACGCGGAAAAGTATCCGACGAAATACAAAAATATCTCGAAGAGAGCGCGGAATTAAAAGAAAGAAATTTCGAATCGAGCCGCGCTGAAGCAGAAAGAAAAATAAAGAAATCTCAAGATTCGAATCAGAGATATTACAACAACAAGCGGAAAGAGGCTCATGTGTACAAAGAAGGCGACTATGAGGTAATTAAGAATTTCGAAAGCGCGCCGGGAATTTCCAAGAAAGTCATTCCCGAGTTTAAGGGACCTTATCAAGTTAATAAAATATTGCGAAACGATCGGTACGCCATTAGGGACGTCGAAAACTTCCAAGCTACCCAGAGACCCTATAGTGGAGTTTGGGAAGCCTCGAATATGAGATACTGGCGCCCCAACGAAAGTTCTTAAAAGGCAAAGGAAAAACATTGTAAATATAGTTTAAGTTTTAAAAAATATGACGAAAAAAAAGAGAGAGAAAACCTGATCGATTCGATACATAGGCTAGAAACACAGTCCGGGGCGGACTGATTGTCAGAACTGGCCGAACTGTAATAGGCCTGCGTATGATCGTATGTACGTGTGGTAAACAGCTATCGTAATGGTAGATACGAGAGAGTTATTATTATGATTATTCTCAAAATTCCGAACGCCGGTTTGACGAGAGATGCCTTCCGGGCAGTTCGATCCGAGCACTCGAAATGTACGCACGTTACAAATAAATGTACCCTTAACACGCATCAATAAACGCTTTTGAAAAATGTGCGTAACCACCCCCTGTATTTGTTTTTACCCCTAACACTAGTAAATATTTAAAAAGCACTGATCCAATAACAATTGCATATCCTGAAAAGTACATACAAAAGAGCCATTGGAAATGTACCGCTTCAGGCAGACTTCATTTCAACTGCCGAATGCTACAAATAAAAAAAAAACGATATTTACTTTTGGCGTTACCGTTAAACTGGGCTGAACTTTTGAATGCAAAGACATAATTGGAAATATGAAAACCTTCAATGAAGTGGTGGAGAGATGTACATTTTTATCTGGCTGAAATACTTTGGCCAACAATAAAACGAAGATGTTGCGAGTAGGTAAATTTGTTTTTTAATGGTACAGAAAAAATAAACTGGCCACGTTGATGGTGAGGCAAACGCGTGTACGTAAAAAAATGGGGTTCGGCTTTTTGCTAATGGAAAATCCTACGCGAGTACGTTGAAACATGGATTTTTACCTGTTTTTTGCGGTTTTAGGCCGTCGCTTGTGACTTTTATTGGTCTTCTCGTTGCGTCCATTTTCTTGACTGACCGTGACGGACCTGGAACTCGTTTTCGTGCACTCGTTCTTTGATTCTTTGGTCGAGGTGACAGGTGCCTTTTCCGCAACGTTCTCGTTTTTCAGAGTCCTGATAACGGGGCCGTTCGTCGTCGATGGACGATTCGGATGATTCCCCGATTCGTCGGTCGACGTAGACGATGTAACATCCTCGTCCGTACGTGTCGTCTGGGTATTGCTTGCTCGAGGGCATCTGTTTTTGTCCACCAGTGACGATGAGAGTCTCATACTCGCCGAACGAATCCTTCGCAATCTAGCCTCGGTCCCGAGAAGATTGTCATCTATGAAGAATGTGTAGAAATCTTATAATAAAAAAAAACAATCTAATGATTGATCCATTATAAATGAACGAGTTTCCGTCTGCTGCTTCGTCCGCGTAGAATTTGGCTCACAGTAACATCATTACCAGTTGCACCCCTTAAACTTTTAAACAGGCGCTGTTCTAAAAAATCCTAAAATATGCATTTTATTATTAGTTCTGAAGCATATTTACACCGAGTTTTAAGTTGGTATATGCAAGGAATACAAATTTCTATACAAACTTTTCCTTCCCACTTCATCCTTTTGTGGGTCGATTTTCGAAGACTTCATTCTTGGTGCCCTTTAAGGAGTTTCTACACTAAAATCGAAATGCTTGTAGACGGTTGTAATTTGTATCGCCGAGAGGTTAGTTTAGGATGCATTAAGTATCCAAAAATCAATCGTTTCCACAACATAGTTTCAGAGATTTTTTATGTTCAAGTTGAACCTTCGTCCATTTGGTAATACACATAAACCTCGTAAACACCAGTTATAGGGCTGTAGGGACAAAAATAAGATTGAGATTTATATTTTAATAAAACTGAGCAAACCGTGATTATAGTGTTAGGAATATCGTGTCAAATAATCAAGTTTTTTCTCTATAGTAAAACCTCGTTTATCCGACCTTCGATTAACCGACGTTCTGCATTATCCGAGTCACTCAACTCATCCTAGTCATCCGCATTATCCGAGGTGTGTCCTCGGATAATACGGAGAATCTCGGATAAAACGGAAGAGTCTGCTATGCCTATTCGTGGAGTAGGTTTTCTGTATTATCTGAGATTTCACTTACCCGAAGTACACTCTCCCCACATTACCTCGGATAAGCTAGGTTCTACTGTACTGCGTTCATTAATAATACTCGAAAAAAGAAGTGAATTTCGAGCTTGAACAGTTTGCTTTTGGACATTAACGAAACTTGTCGGTTAATCAGTTTCGATACCGTTCTTCAGCTGCAATAGTAGGGATAAAAATACAATATGTTTTCGACAGGCTGCCAACTTCTTGCGAATAAAATTTCGAAAAATATTTCCAAGTTGGAAATGATATTAATACTTATGATTTTTCCAATTAAATATAAATATGTTACAATTTTATTCAAGAAAAAATAAATAACTGATCGACTTGGAAACAGCGGCGTTCTCTGCCATTGGCACGACTGATTATCGCTAAAGCATCGTCAGTTCCACGGTATTTACATGGTGAAAAACGTTCAACGTACAACGTTTTATAAAGAGTTTTTGATTTGGAAAAGTCGAAAAAACGTTAAAGATGTCGAGCGGATCAATAAATATATTTAATTATAAAGTTCAAATGCTGTAATACTATGGAGGACGTAAGCAAACGCCGATTTTGGAATACCCGCCACATAATACTTGACGGGGAGTACCTCACTCCACAGAGCCACTTTACGCGATGTCGCCACGTTTAACCTACAAGTTTTGTTAATGTCCGAAAAAAAACGTTCGAGCTCACATCTTCACATCTTTTATCGAGTATTATTAATGAACGAAGTAGAGGAACCACGTGATTATTTAACATGATATTCCTAACACTATAATCACGGTTTGCTCATTTTTTCAATCTAAATCTCAGTATTATTTTTGCCCCTACAGCCCTATAACTGGTGTTTACGTGGTGTCATGCGTATTAATAAATGGATAAATGTGCAACTTGAACATTAAAAATCTCCAAAACTATATTGTGAAACCGATTGATTTTTGGGCAGTTAATGCATCCTAAATTGATATCTCGGCGATATAACTCTCGGCGATATCAACTGTCTACAGCAGTTCAATTTTGGTGTCGAAACTCCTTAAGGAACATATCTTCCGAATTTCATTGAGACAAAAGCAGAAAATTCGATTTTCCCATACAAACTTCAACACCCCGTTGCACCCGTAATAAGGGTTGGTTTTGAAAAATCCTAAAATATGTGTTTCATTATTTGTCTTAAAGAATATGTATACCAAGTTTCAAATTGATACACGCAAGGAATATAATTTTCCATAAATACTTTTAGACTCAAATTCACCCCCATGGAGTTTATTTTCGAAAAAATATTTCTTCGTGCACCTCTAATCTTCTAATGTACATATCTTCCCAACTTCATATTTCTATCTTCAGCGATTAAGAACATGGATTGTCTATATGTCAATCAGTTAGTTACGGAACTGTTTTATATGTGTCGATATTTTAGAGCAAAAAAAAATTATGTAGAGAGGGGAGGTATAAATGCAAATAAGTCAAAAAGAACAGTTCATCGATGAATTTGGAACCAGGACGAATAATAAGCAAAACTTACTCGCGCAAAGATCGTTGTCGCTGAATTCGAGCAAATATTTTTTCTCCCTCTTTGGCATCGTAATTTGTGTATTGTGAGTGGGCATCATGCATTCGGGTATAACTGCACCGAGACCACTTAATTTCTCGAGAATCTGAGAATCCTGGAGCGTCGTGTTTGCGGCAGTAGTTGAGGTTTTGGATGTGGTTACGGTCTCGTACGATATTCTCGCTGCCTCGGCAGCCATTTTGAGGAGGGTTGCTTGTTGGGAAGTCGGGCTCTCAGATGCGATTACGAGATCCAATAAAGGATCGGGATTCTCGATCTCGGTTTGCCTCCCTTTCTTCGATACTGCTGCCTCGTTCAACGATAGAGCCTGATTCGGCTCAACTTGAACGTTCATTCTTTTACAGCTAACGTCGTCGATGTCGCTTTTCTTCCACATCTGCTGCGGCTCCTGGGCCTTTTCGCTGATGGGATTCCCTGTAACGGATGGTCGAGTTTGTTCCATTCTCCCGACAGAAACGCACAGGCACAGACACACACACACACACACACACACACACACACACACATACACACACACACACACACACACACACACACACACACACATCTAGACACGAGTCTCTGCCTCTAATTTTTTCTTCCACTTTTTTGTTTGGTAACCTTCCTTGCGAAGGAATCGAAATAACAGTCCTGAAAGAGTATAAATCACACAGGTGTCCGATTCACATCAGACGAGACGGGGCATTTCGATAAAGGATTCTTTCCGCCATTTTAAACAATCAACGACAGCGCAGCAAATACGATTCGGTACTTTTAGGACTCTCATAAGCGGAATTATCTTACTGATATTTAAAAAATTGTAGTCTCTGTATGTACATAAGTTTTCTGGGTTGAAATAAAGTGACGAGCAGAAATTTCTTGGGGCTTCCCCAGATCCTACCACAATTAAGGATAGATCCTCAGATCCTACCACAATAGGGATTTGACGGGACACGTAGGAAATCCATATTAAAATCTAAGTGGATTCTGTGCTATTTCTCGATTGACTTCGTTAGCGAATTTTTTATTCGAAATTCTTAACCGCAATTTGTTGGTTCTTCCAAAAAAATATCCTTTCGTGGTCCCAACAGTGGCGTAGCCAGCATTTTTTTCTGGGGGAGGGCCTAGGCGGGGACTGACAAAAGCTGGTTTTGATCACAATTATATATTTTTTTAAATAAAATTTAGTCGATAATAGTCGATAATCACGAAACAAACATGAAATATGAAACTTCCTTTAATCACACGTTCATGTTAACATTAATATCGAACTCTTGCATACCTTAAGAAATAATCAACCGATTTTTCATCATTCTTTAATCCCGTTACCAGTTTTTAAACTTCACTTTCAGTAAGTACTCAAATGAATAAATAAGTCGTAGTTTTTAGTAGGTACTCAAATAAATTGAATAAGTCTTAGTTTTCTATTGTTTTTCTGCAAATCGGTCCTACACTTTTTCAGCTGGAATGTTTTTTTTAACAACGTCATTCTTTATGTTCAGCAGTCACATATGAGAAAATCGTTCCTGAAGCATTCTGCTTCTAAGTTACATTTTTATCCGGCTCATAGCAGAAAAACTTCTCTCACTGCCAGCGCAGCTCATTGTGAGTACTATTGCTGTTTGAAAAAGTTTACATAAGTTAGGGCAGTACTCCTTTTTAATCCAATTTAAAATCCTTCAAAACTACAATTTCAAAAATTCATATTCAATTAAAAAAATGCATTATTGCATGGCCGGTAGATTCTCGAATGGGCATTTTAGATTTACAATTATATTTTATATTACTTGGTAGTAAATGCTGATTTTTCAGTATTTTTCTGGTTGTGTAGAAGGTATTGCTTTTGCCGACAGTTGACTTATTTATGAAACTTGAATATTTATATAATTTACGTGATGAAATATTTCCTCTTTATACAAATTACGAAGTTACGACGAAGGCAATAGTTTAAGTTTTATTAAATTTCAATAAAATTAATTGATCTTTTCTGGGGGGGGGGGGGGGGGGCACCGGGCTTTCTGAGGAAGGCCGTGCCCGGGGACTGGCTACGCCAATAAAGTCCCATGTACAAATTTGTTGAGGAGTCTCAAGAAGCACCTACACCACTACAGGGATTTGATAAGACCGCGCATGGGGGTCTTCATTGGGATACAATTGGATTTTGCGGTGTTCCCTGGTGGACGCCGTTTGAAAATTCGCACAGGTTTGAATAGAAAATATGTAAAAATTCGTGATAAAAAAATGGCGTGTTGAAAGATGACCAGCACGCTTCGTGAGTATGTTCCGGTGTGGTGATATTATGTCAAAGTAGAATGGCAAAGTAATTATCACAGTAAAATAAATAACAAACGATAATTGCAGTCGATTTTCAGTGATATGATTCGAATCGATTTTTAGGATATGATTTTTTAAGCGATTTATATTTTTTAACACAGTATTTATACTTTTTTAAGATTCGCTTATTTTTGATATCTATATATTCTGTTTAGAAAATGAACGTACAAAATGCGATAAGATCCATAAAAATCCTATCGGATTCTGTTGGATAATGTGATTAGAATCGAACGCACGTGCGTGAAGTTTTAGTATAGAGATACAATGCGATGGCCCATCGGATTTCTATGCGGAAATGGGGTCAAGTATGGAAATCCAATTGGATGCCTACGATAATTTCTGCACGGGGAGTCGTGTACAATACGATACTGAGAGGACGCATATTATTTTTTGAAAGTTTGCCCTTTGGTCTAACTGTCCGAGGGAATTTGGCGTAAAAATGGCTGAGGTTTCTCTCGTAAACTGGTGGAATGTGAGAATTGATACTTTCGGAATTTCTCTAAAGTTTGTTTCATCAGGGTCCATAAAAAAAATCTGAGCAAATGCCTTTCTAAAGGATAGTAGTGCGCGATAATACTTAACATTCGTGAGAAAGCTCTTCTTAATATAAAACAAATTCGATACCTTTCAACATTATCTCGCTCAGTTTTTCACGTTTTTCTTCGGTGATGTGATTATGAGTTTGTATTCAGCTATATAGAATAAAGCTTTGCTGAGTATTTAGAAAACGTGTTTGTCATACTAGCCTTGGTATATAAATCCTCAATACGATTTGACGGAAAAATCTATTCCTGATATAAACACGGAAAGTAACTAATGTCAGAAAATTATTATGACGTCATAGCAGCGCGGATCTGTGAAAAACGTTTACCGATACACATTCGACGATTTTCAACAGAAATTGAGGTTTTTATGAGCAATAAATGGTGAATTCGTATTTAGGAGGTAAAACTACATTGATAGGGACTTATAAGGAGAATATTAAATATCCAAATTTTTTTAACATCTCAGCCATAAATAAGTATTTTTAGTCAACCGTCACTCATTTTTTTTTTTCGTTTCGATTTAAAACCTCGCTCTGCGCGTATTCTCTTCGCAATCGTTTCCTCTGAAAACAGCTATCGGATTCGTGGACTTTCCATTATTTTCAACTTTCGCGAAGAAAAATAAAGGGGTGGTTCATTCCTTAATTTTGGTTTTTCTTTCGAATGTAGCCACATTGGATTTCTGATCGTTTCGGTCTTTCTCTGTGTCTCGAGCATTTCTTTATGTTTTGAGGCTCTTGCTTTCACTAACGATTCAGCTAATATAGCGCTATTCTGTTACAGGTAAGTCTTACACTCGAAGATTGATCGATACAATAAACTGTCGAGTTCTCGGTGAAACATTTAATTACCGCATTTCTGTCGAGGATAAATTTACCCTTAAGCCACTGGAAGACATTACGTTTTGTAAATTTTTATAGTAATCTTATTGCGAAGGACGGATAAAACAAAATAACAGCGGGGTCATAACGCCATTTCTATAAGAAACTAGCCTAAATCTGGCTGCATTAAATTATCTCTAGCATAGAAAAAAGAATCAGCAACGCTGTCATATTGGACTATGTTTTTGTACTACCTTAAAAAATATTGCCATTTTTTCCTACTTTGAAAAGTCCAAACTTCCAGTTTGACTGTAAATACTTAAGCTTCCAGAAATAAGACATCCTGAAAAGCGTTTAACTTTTTAGATAGACCAGGCCTATCGAAATTTGGAGTCAGTAGTGCAAAAAGTGAGGAAAGTAGATGAACGCGTTCAAAGTTTCGAATACCTGATAACAGTATGTAAATATAAGCTCGGACGTTTTTCTCATCTAAGGATTCAAGACTCTCCGAAAGTACTCACCGGTGGTTTCGTCCACTTGGCATCTCTTCACTCCATCTTCCGTCAATCCGGATATCTTGGCTCGTGCCAAGTCGTGATTTTCGGAAGGAGTCGTTTGTAAGCAGGTCTGTGAAGATTTCGGTGCTGGTGGCTGGATAACGGTGGAGGAGGTCGGAGCCACTTTGGTCTGGTGATATTGCTGCCGCTGCTGCTGTGACTTTGCCGCTTTGGTCGCAGAGTCCGTAGTTGGTATTCTCTCGGTCACCGTGGTCAGGTCGATGTCGTGGGCAAAGACCATGACGTCTAGAGCCGCGGTCAGGGCGTCACCAAAACCTCCGGAAACTCCGCTCGTCGCTACCATTTCCAGTTCACCGATATTTGGGCTGATTGTAGGGTGGAATAAAACGAAAAATAAAGGGACCAAAGTCAGGGTACCCCGATGGGCAAGCGAACTATTGTCTGGCGCAGGCGTATTGACGAAAATCTATTTGCATTTAATATTTTATTATTTTTCATATTATCCTTGCATTATTGATATTGCGTGATCAATTAATATTTTTTTCTTTGATCAACTCATACGTATAGGTGTGTCTGATGCAAAATTGATAGTGACAGATTTATTTGGCGTACCTAACTCTGACGGGGGTTGAGAATGAAGCACGACCCCACATTATGCATCGCAATTCTTCACCGGTCATTCCTCGTTTTCTAAGCTCGTTTATCGTCACCTTACCCACGCGCTGCAAATCCACAGGGACGAATATGAAATATGAACAATCGTGTCTCGTCTGCGCTCGTGTTTCATCCGTGCTGAGATAACCGGCGTCATTCGGGAAAGCGATTCTCTTTTTTTCGCCAGTACCGAGTCAATTTGGGCGACTTTCCTTTTTGCACGTCAATTTTAATTCACTATTTGCAATTGGGGTTCCGTATGACGACGTTATTTTATGAGTGCAAGGATTATTGTGCTTCTGAATAGTATGTTCGGTGTACCTTCCAATTGGCTACTGCCCCTTTTCGCTGTCTAGCTCGCGTCTTCGATTTACTCTTGATAACCATCACGCCACGTTGCTCCGAAGCTGGATTGTTCGGGTCATCGCCAGGCCCGAGCTTTATACTGTATTCTTGAAGATAATTGTGCGCGTCTTTTTGTGATACTGCTCGTTCGAGCGAAACGACGATTTTCGCCCACTAAAAATCAACAGCCTAGACATTTAAGATTTGAATAATGGCACTGAACGGAAAAAAACAACCATTCAATTTCATGATGGATACAATTTCGAGGCTACAATTTCATTGACGCAACAAGTAATGCAAAAATATCGGCAACCCTTCGATCATCGCGAAAAGGGCCTTTTCGTGAAATTGTTGAAAAATAAAAATAAACTCTTGGAATAATTACTTAAAAGCGTTTTTCAAAACTTTGTACTAATTATATTCTTAATTTTTATCATACAAAAAGTATTATATTTTTAGGAACAACTATTATTTACATTGACTTACTGCTGTTTGTAACAGGACGTTTGAACAATCTCGAAATAAACCCCTCGTTGTAACATATCTCAAAAGTCCCGTGCTTGTCACGTAGGGTCAAGTTGACCCTGTTAACTTTTGAACCCTAATGGACCATGGCACATATCGGGTCGACAAAAAAATCCAACATACCTCTTATATTGTAAAATATGACAAAAGTCACGATGTGAAAAATTAAATGCCACGTAAAAAAAGTCCTAAAGAAGTTTATCTGCCAAAGAGACATCGTTGAGATTCGACGCTGGGTCTATTTGGCCCTGTGTCAATGAAGGGTTGACGAGGAATGCAAATACGAAAAGATACTTAAAAAAAAAACGAAATTACCCACAAACGTCGAAACTTAGATACGTATGCTTCGTACTTGTTTCATCCACTCCTTCTCGCTCTGTTCTATGACATGGGCGTAAGTGTTTCCCATCATGGCGATCAGCATGTTGAGCAACAGAATTGGCACGAGTACCATGAAAATGGCAAATACGGTTTTGCTGAGATTGGGATAAGTCGTGTAGCTCAGATCCGCGTACTGTTGCAGCGTGTGCAGTCACCCAGATGTGTGTACAGGTATGTATGGAGGTACTCGACGGTCGCCGCCGCGAAGAACCACCACCAATTGAACGAAAAGCACGATGAAGCGAGAACGGAAAAAAGAGATTATAAATTTGAACAAGTAGAGGAAGGTGGGGCAAAATGAGGCTCAGGGCAAAACGGGAAATGAACTTGTGTGCGTGACAAGCACATGTATGCGAGTCGACAGTGGCGCCATTCGTTCGTTGTTAAGTCACCTTACTTGAGTCAGAGTAAGTGGAACGTGTCGGTGCGTGTTTTAGAGTTGTAACTACCAAAAGCAGTTTTTTATTGCATTTATATTAGTTTTAAATACTCATGTGTAGCAAAGTAAGTACACGGCCTACATAAACTTTTATACCATAGGTTAGTTGGAGTGTTATTAACGTATTCAACTTCCAATGTTTTTCGGATAATTCCGACTGAGGTTAGAACCACCGAGCAACATACAAAAATTGCTTGGGTAAAAATTAACGGGGCGTTGTGGGATGGTATCTCATTTTGCCCCTTCTTCACGTAGCTATTTAAATTTATTGTTTTATCATTTAATGCGTAATTAAACAGATAGCTGTCATCGAGCGCATTAGTACCATATTCCTCTTAGTAGCTACCTACATGTTTCATCCGATTTGTTTCGAATGCTTTTTCTTCATTTGCTATTATGGTTCATAACTAAAAAAAAAAATTGATCAGCAAAAATGGGACGAAGAAGACGTGAGAAGAGCGATGTCGGATATGCTTGCTGATAGAATGAGTTTTCTCAGAGCTTCGGCTACTTATTGTGTGCCACACTTTATTTGCCCCTTGGCATTTTCTGTCTTGCCTAAACACGGGCTAAACGGGAAATATGCCACTTTTTCTTAACTTCCTATTGGCTAAGAAAATTTGTTGATCAAACTTAAAAGTGCAAATTAATATAACAACTAAGAATATAACTATTATTTCTAATTTAAAAGTTTATTAATAAAGCCGTTGATTTCGTACATATTAATATTTGCGTCTTAAGTATCCCATTTTACCCCACCTTTCCTTATACGGGGCCTCTAATTGCCGTTCTCTCATCTTCGACCAAGTTGGGCGGTGAAGCTTTCGTATAGAGAGCAACAAAGATGAGCGAAAATATTGGTAGTTTGATTATTCGCTATGAAAGTTCAGTGGATGAACATCGCAGCGCGCACGTATGGAAGGAATTTTCGCAATTTTTCTCCTTCCCATTCGACCCCTTTTCTTCATATATTTCGTTGAGAAACTCGCGCGGCATTTTATTTCCTTCCCATACCAATTTTTTACAGCATTCTTATTTTTCCCCAGAGCCACGTATAAAGGCGATAGAGAAAGGGGGTGAGATTGAGGGGTTGGAGAGGCAAGGGAGGAGGGAGCAAAGCATCGGAGGCTTATGCCGTTGGCGTGCGTCCGCGGTTAAACGAATCGCGCGAAAACGCGCCACCACTGGCGTTTGCGTTCGAAGGGGTCGTAGCGAGAGTTTTGTTGGTGTGCGCGGAACGGCTGGGGGTTAGAACAAGGGGAGGGAGATCGAACTGGCGTTGCCTCTGCAATATATTGACCGGACGGCGGGCGATATTTCATGGTTCGCGTTGTCGGCTATGACCGGTACCACGTAGAATCCCGTAACGCCTCATTCCCGTTGCCATCCTCCCCGTCGCCCCTTCAACCCTTTTTCATCGGAGGGGGTTGTCGGAGCGGCGCACCCTTACATCGAGCTCGCGGGCTAATAAAAATCATTTTTTTTACGTTCTTTTTGTCTGAACTTCCAGAAAACTTCGAGGCCCGAGAGGTGTACGAGTTACGTATATAGACGAGTGCTATACGGGGTAGAAAGTGCGAGGAAACATAGCGGCGCGGACGGTAACCCCTGGCCGAAGCATCCCTTCCCATTTTGGCGTGACGTTTATACAGTCTATGCTGCTCAATTAATGGTCTACTCCTCTTGGCCATGATAAACAGTAGAGATTCGAGGTTCTTCTCTTTTAACCCTTTTTTCTTACCCTCCCTGGTCCTGAAGACAAACTATCTAGAGATGATAAACGCAGCTTCGCGGTATCATCTTTCACCTGATACATATATAGTAGCTAGGCCGCACTTGATTAGAGTAATGAATTTGTGACCATTAGTGATCTTTAGTTTTCAAGATTTCATATTTACAGATTTACTAGTTTCTGAATAACGTCCCACCCCGTGGAGTGATGACCACAATCACTGTTTCCTGGCTTCCTGAGTAAATTCATTTTGTCATATAAATCCGCACATAAAGATATTAATACCTCCCTAACAAAAGAGAATTTTAGTTTGATACTTAGGGGTTTTCTTTTATTGACTTAGGAACGCCAAGTCAACGTAGAAGATAACCCCCAAAATATTTGTTTGGGTAAACAGCATAAACAGAAGTGTCAAACTGATGTGCCTCGTGCAAAAGTTGTCGTATGGGAATCCAATTGGATTCCCATAAGTCCCTGCTACTTGATGGGGATCTATTAAGTGATTGCATTGTATCCCTGTACTAAGGAGAGTCTCAACATGACCTGATATTTAAATTTATTTGTAAAACGTATTATTTATTTGAAAAGTACGAATATTTTTATTTTAATATAAGGTACAAACATAGAGGTTATGTGTGTAACACAATATCCGATAAATGGCCGCCTCGTCCCTGTTTGCAAACGTTCACTGTTTTGACGAAATTTTTAATAACATTTTGGCATAATTGCGGACTAATTTCATTAACAATGAGTTCAATTGCTTCCTTGAGCTCCGGAATGGTCAGTGGATCATTGGCATACATTATCCCTTTCAGAAAACTCCAGAGAAAGAAGTCCAATGGCGTCAAATCGTACGATCTTGGTGGCCAATTCTCATCGCTGTGGTGCGAGATAACACAACCATGAAACTTTGTCTGCAATAACTTTCACAATTTTCACAATTTCTATGCGTTGCTCGATTTTGTAATTCTCCATGGGTAAACCTCAATACTTCCTGATGCCAGTTGTCAAAGATTAGTACTCTATGTTCACGACGGATAAATTGCGCACAATTTAAAATGTCAGGTCATTTTGAGACACGCTTTAAAACGTCGCGCTCGTACATTGGATTTCGAATTTGGATTACCTATTGGAATCCAATGTACGAATTCAATTTGAATCCTAAAGGATTTCCAAATTATCGAACAGAATCTGATACGACTCTTGATGGATCCCATCGCATTCCGTCCGTTGAATTTTCTAAACAAAATTTATAGATCTACAAAGCACGAGGATTTCAAAAAAGTATAAATCTTATTTAAAAAAAATATAAACCGCTTAAAAAGTATGTCGTAAGAATCGATTTGAATCGCATCACTGAAAATCCACTATAATTATTGTTTGTTATTTATTTTATTGTACACGCCCATGTTTACTTTACATGCTCATGAAGCATGCAGGTTATGTTTTAACACGCTGAATTTTTCTCGTGATTGTTCGCATATTTTCGATTCAAACGAGGTAAGAATTCTCAAACGGCGTTCAAAAGGAAATAGTGCAATATACAATTGGATCCCAATGCGGACTCCCTATATGCGGTGCCCCTAACAAATCCCGATAGAGATGTGGATCCATCTTGGGAGATCCAACAAATTTTGGTTGACAATTTCAAATAAAAAAATCTCAAACAGATTAAACGGAAGCTAGAGCGGCATCCATTTGTATTCCAATGTGGACTCCCTATGTGCGGTGATCCTGTCAAATTCCTCTAAGGATGTGGTTGGATCTGGTGACTCCCCGACAAATTTCTGCACGGGGCCACGTTATTAAAAACTTTTAACTTTGATTGATAACAAAGTTCGACTACTAGGACATTGGGTCATTATGCCAACAGAATCATTTGAGAAATTAGTCTGTACGAGTTCATGATTTTGTTCTGAAAATAGTACGTGGGGCCCTAGGATGCTAATGCACCATTCTATTTGCACAAAGGCTTAAGGAAGCTGCGAACAAACTGTGCTGATACAGGTGGCTATATTTTACCGAGATTAAGTTGTGTTATTGTCAGTTACTAAATAAAATTCTGTACTGTTCGATAATCGGTCTTCCATCAAAATAGTGGCCTAGGCTAATGCTGCTCAACGCCTGTTCACCGTTGTCGCTCAGTAGTAGTACATAGTATTTGACTTTTCATTTATTATATCGATGATTAATGACGCGGATCGCAATTGACATGATAAAGGAACAAAAAAGAAAGAAAAGTGTCTTACGCTGTAATCGCCGAGTGTTATCTGAAACAAGGCCATCCAGGTGGAGTGATAGGAGTGGTACAGCGATGATTTGACACCGGGGAAGCCCTTGTAAAGAAAGTAGAAGGACTGCGAAAAACCGAATAGGACCACCATGTATATGATGCCAAAGGTCAGCATGTCACCGGTTATCATGCTGTAGACCATCGTGACGAACGGCCCGGTCAGTCGTACTGCCCTGCGAACGAGATAAACGCCCAACGCGTTCCCAATAGTCATTACAATGCAGTGGATTCTGATCGTACGGAGATATACGCACACACCCTCTCTCATCATATCAAGAGACGTGCCTTGAAGCCAAATATTAAAAGGCGTGACGCTGCCGTTTCATTTTGGTAAAAGTTCAGAATAAACAATTGACGATTGGCTGATGGCAATGTTTGGTACAGTGTAAGAAAATTCATACGTAACCTCAAATTTAACCGCTAACACCGCAATTGCTACGATAAGCAGACCAAATTCTGTATGTTTTGTACATTGTATAACATTCATGATTGACAATAAATTTTATTCTCGAAATAGTGGCTCGTCGTCTGACCCTTCACAAAAATCGTCAATCGGTCAATTTATGGAATTGTTACGAAATCTTTATTGCAAATTAAAGTTAAGACCCTAGGCTATAAAATAATGCAATTCAAAATCATATTATTTACATTTCAAACTCATGCAGACCACTTGATCGTACGGATATGATTGAAGAATACTTGTACGGGTATTTTACATACTCCTAATGTTGTGTATGTACGTCATCATTGTGTAAGGATATAAAAAATTAGATATGTAAAATAAAATAAAAATAAGTTAGTTTATCAGAAGAAGAACCGTATACGAATACTTGTATAATTATTGTATAATTTTCGTACGAACGAGAAACCGTGTCCCTAAATTGTACGTTTTAAAAAATACAAAAATGTCTTTTTTTAAATGCGTATACAATATTCATGTGGCGGTCATTTATTTATTTTGAATTTCTGCTATCCGAGAGAAAAATACATTAAGTAAGAACAATAATAATTCATATCTACAATGGTAAGCCGTTGCATATAGCAACAAAGGTCTTTAGGGGTACGATTTAAGTAAGTGCACTCTACATTATATACACGTATAGACACATATGCACATCAGGATACCGAGCTGCCGTAATTGTTTGTCGTTTGATCTCCCCCCTCTCGCTCGCTCTATATTTCACGATCATCCGCATGACACTAATACCAGCGCACGCCAAGCTGGCACGGAGATAAGTCGAATATTAGCAAATAAAAGGCCCCAATTGTTTTTGTTCCAGGTATTAATCGCGTTCAACAGGCGTTTTTGATTGCTGGTAATCGATATGGCACTCAGTCGATACCAAATACGATCGAGAGAGAGCGAGAGAGCGAGAGAGCGAGAGGGAGAGGGAGAGAGGGAGAGGGAGAGAGGGAGAGGGAGAGGGAGAGAGGGAGAGAGGGAGAGGGAGAGGGAGAGAGAGAGAGAGAGAGAGAGAGAGAGAGAGAGAGAGAGAGAGAGAGAGAGAGAGGATGGGACAGAGATACATTCCGTGTATTGTATCGATCGAAAGTTAATCAAAGCATTACCTAATCTGACGGGAAGGTATCATGTAATGATCTCTTACACAAATGCTATTTATGTGGGAGAGGCATGACATAAATGCATCCTGTATATCAAAGCCATCTGTATATTCTACCCGGTGATGAATCCTCTCGTTCCTCCATCCCTTGCAATCTCTCTCTCTGGCTCTCTCTCTCTGTCTCTCTCCCTCTATCTCTCCTTCTCTTCCTCCCCCCCCCCTCTGCCACTCTCTTTCCCTCTTGCTTTCCCTCTCTTACCCTGTCTCGCTCATTCTCTCTTTGTCTCTTTCTCTCTACCATGAACCTGGTATTTCGAAATATCGAAAATGTTGGTGCATGCTCGTAGAGACTAACAGTCAGTGGAGAACTGCCACGAACATCCATATACCCTCTATACGTGTTATTATAGGGGAAAAGCGATTTCGATTGGATTACGCGCAGCGCGTTCAGTTTTTGAGGGTCTGGTAAAGAGAATGGGCTCCCGTCGTATAGGGTGACTGGACTTTTAACGTTGTTACCATATACGTGTACAGACGACAGACATTGTGAAGTACGGTAGTTGTAGCAAGCGTATATAGAGATTTGTCTCGGTTTTTGTGCAGTATTACGATCTAGGGATACAATCAGTGTTTCGGTTTTATGGAATGTTCGTGGATTAAAGCTGTTGGTGATATTTTCTTCCGTGAAAAAAGTTACTATAGGATTCTCGAATTTGCTTTAATTCAGGTAAAAAATCTCGTGTACCTACACTGGACTTTTTTATTGGCTGTCTACATTTGAAAATCGTCGTAAGTCGATGTACCAATTCGATTTAAAAAACCGTAATAATTTATAGCAGTGGACGTGGCGCTGGTGTGCAGCTTTAGCGATCACCCATGTTAAGCATCGTTCGTCTGGGCCAGTACTTGAGTGACCGCTCCGCTACGCACTTGCTTACGCATCGAATGCAGAGCATGAGACCCTATTGCGGAGTTCTCGGTAGTAACGCAACTGAAACTCAACAAGTAAATCGTTTCCGGTGTTCCCCTAGGTTACCTCCTATTTGTGATATGTCATAGAGATGAGATCGTAAAAGTCCCCAAGGGCATACAAAGGAATGTCATGAATATGAGAGTAATGTAAAAATAGAATAAACAAAGTGAAGGAAGACCTAATATACGAACAACTTTGGTTGGCAGTGAAAGAACCTTTTAGATAATAATCAAATAAAATATGGCAACGCAAGCTCAATCAAAATTGTTTTCTATTCTTTGCATGTGAAGAACTTGGAAACGACTTTAATTGAACTTTCATAGCAATACTTCATTTACTATCTAAAAGTTTCTTTTTTCGCAAAATAAAGTTGTTCGCTGTTCGTTAAATGCGAGTGAAGTCTAAATTGTTTGAACTGCGTTGAAAGTAAAACTGTCTTTGCAGTTTTAAAGGATACCGCGAAGCACTTCTTCTCATGCGAGGAAAGTTTAATTTGTTTGAACTGCCCAGAAAGTAAAGCTGTCTTTGCAGTATCGAAGGGTGCTGCAAGAAGCACTTTGCTTGGGGGTGAAGGAAACTTTTAGATGAAGGATAAAGTACTAAAAAGAAACTAAAACACCCTTGCAGTTGTTCTTTTATTACCTACAAGGTTCGTTCCCCCTGAACGCAAGTCCTTTGCCGTATCCTTTCAGTAATAGCAAAATTGTACCAGTCTCCTAATAAAGAGTAGCACAATTTTGCACCGATCTTCTGATGAAGAGTGGTACTATTCATATTAATTGAAAAGGTACTGCGAAGAAACTTAAGCCT